>JABUQX010046879.1:0-51317 GCA_015478945.1 Trachelipus rathkii
TTATATCCCCTACTAGAATTACGTTATTGACGGAGTGTCGGGAGAATAATGAAGCAATGAATTTGAACGTCTGATATATTTATTTTAATATACAATATGAATCATCTCACTACTATTAATCATATTAGTGTATGTTGCAACGAACACTTAGTATTTTGTAATAAGATCAGATGAATATGCTAATAGATAAATATTTGGTAATGACTGAATGGTGATACATTTTATAATTTACGTAATGTTATAAAAAAATATTTTTTGAGTTAATTATATTCATTTCTACTACTAAATCGCACCGAGATAAAAGAATTTCGACGAAAGTTATTGAATTCATATTTGACACAAAATATAAAGCAATATAAATAAGATTTACATCATATTTTTCATGATGGGTTTTGATTCAAAGTCATGACTAATTTGTATTTCTTTATTTAAACATATAACGACGTTTACTTTAAATATACCGTGATTTAATTACGTCAGATTTTCTTTTTATATTCTATAATATATCTCTTAAGGTGTTTGTTTTAATGAGCGTGAAAATCGTTTCTTTTACAACAAAAATCTTTAAATACTTTAAGAGAAAATTAAAGAAATAATTCCGTCTGAGTTGTTATTATTATACATGTTAAAATAACGTTTTTTATCACTAGTATAAACTAGAAGTTTATTAAACCGGCGGCAATATTTGTAACTCATATATAAGTGAGTTTTCCTTTTTGGTGCCGTTCTACATTGATATAATATATAAAATCATTACCGATATGATCGAAAATGAAAAGTCACGCTTGGTTTTCGTTTTTTATCAAAATAAATCTCACTACTCGATTTTTCTGTTTTAAATGCGCCACGGAGTAATAATGTTCTTTTTTAACAACACATATTATATGCTTGAGATTTAATTAGCGAGAGAATAGGAATTATATACATAAATACCGAATTTATATGTTATGTTAGTTACGAGGTATTTTTTGATAAGGAGAAATGTGTCTAAGTATTAATTATAATGAAATTCCACGCAGGTTATTCTTTATTGAGCGTTAATAAAATTTACATGATGAGCTGATGATATATACTCAATAGCGTATAGGGGTATTTTTTTTGTTTTTGTTTTAACTCAAATACTCTCACAGCGGGGTGTGTTATTTAAGGTAGGTAGCGAGTGTTGTCTTATTTATGATTTTAACATAAGACGTGAGTGTTCGTTATGGAAATAGAATTTTTTAACACAGAATTTTTATTTCTACTAAGATTGAATAAATGATTGTCTTTTTGTTAAGGAAAACTATACGATGGAAGGTATATATATTATGGATATCAGGAGGTTTGTGCCTTTTTTTGTAGTTTAATATATAATGAAAATACGATACGACATATTCCCATTCGAGTTTATCATTTGAGCATAATATTATATATTCCCGAAGAGATTTGTAGTTTAAGGCGCGCTGAGCAATTGTTTCTTTATTTTGTTATGAAACGGAGAGTTCGCTAACGATAATATAGAATTTTACTACGAATATCTATTTTTATTATCGAGTACAAATCAAGTGGGGTTTTTGTAATAGAGAATACAATAAGTAAGAGGATAAATATTTAGATAAATTTCATAGCACGAGGGAGGTTTTAATTCTTTGGCGTATTAAAATTCTCTGAGGATCGGGTGAATTACGCGAGGATTGCGTTTTCGTCACAAATAATTTTTCCACAGTGGTGTATGTTTTTAAGATTTACTACTGCGAGAATTAGTTTCTTTAATTTTTAATACAAAACGCGGAGTTTCGTCTACGAAAATGGAATATTTACACGAAATTTTTATAATTTTGTATTCTAAAAATAAGTTGTTTTTTTTAAGAGAAAACTAATATCAGTTGAAGTAAATTAATGATAATTTCATGCCAGGTTTTTAAATTCTATTTCTGGCGTATAAATCTCTCACCGAGGAACTCAATGTGTGAAATTTCTACGCGTAAGTGTTTTTGTTTTTTACACGCAAATAATTTTCAACGTTGGTGTCTTTTAGATGCTCGTGAGATCGTTTCGGTTTTAAAAACTGCGAATTTCCTAGAAAAATAGCAATTTACAATGATTTTATATTTATATTAACGTAAGAAATGACCATATTTTTAGGAAACATCGAAGTTAGCAATCTAAGGTCAGATTCAATAGTTTCCTTTTTATTGCATATATCTAATATATTTTCAGTATGGAAATTCACAGCGAGTTTATATACTTATATATAGTATAGTTTCAGTTTTTCCTGAGCAAATCTTTTTATACTTAGGTCGTTTTAATGCGCGTGAGAATCGTTCGTTTATAACGAAATCATGTCGAAATTCCTTACGAAAAAGATAAAATTAACACGTATTTTTTTATTAGTAATAAATAAGTTGCATTAAGGAAAACATATACGTTTGCATAGATATAATTAGTTATTTTCTACGTGAGAGTTTCCTTTTAGGTGAGATAAGTAAAGCCACACGTCAATGGAAGAAATTCTATAAGTAGATTGAGTTATGTTTTTATCCGCAATAATTCCACGGGGGTTCGATTTTTAATGCGCGTGAAAAATCGTTTCTTTTAACACTTAAACCGCAGAAATATCGTACCGAAAAATGATATTTGATAGTATACTAATACTATATTCCGTTAAAAAAGTGAACTTTTTAAAAGGAAAAACTTATCGTTGGCTATAATTAATGGTAGATTTCACTTGTGAGATTCGGTTTTGACAAGCGATATAATAGAATGTGATAAGACTGAAATACAACAAGATCACTACGTAGGTAATTTTATTGCGCGTTGATCTTTGTGAATTCGATAAGAAAAACACAACATATACTCAGATTTTAAACGGCAGCTCATAAATAGTACTTAGAATTTGTTCTCAATTTGCGTAGTAAAGTGTTTTTATTCGTATTTTTTAGTCAGGTGAACTTACCTAACCTACTAACATCTAAACTAACACTAAACCTAACATACTACCTAACCTAATCATAACTATTACTAACCTAACTAACCTATAACCTATATATACCTATACTAAACCTAGACCTTAATACCTAAACCTAACTAACTATACATCTAAACTAACAAACTCTACTAACGCTAATACAACTAACTAATTATAACTAACTAACCTAACTAACTAACTATATTAAACTAAACTAACTGCTAACTATAACTATAATCCTATGACTATATAATCATATCTTAGTACCTAAACCTAAATAACCATAATAACATTATAATTATATATACTAACTTAAGGTTTAATACTAACCTTACTATATATATATATAATATATATATATCCGTATATCTATAATAACTATATACTCATTATATTAATATTATTCATATACAACTCAGATATATACTATTATAACTTAACTCTAACATAAATACTATCACTAAAACCTAACTTATCATACCTATTAACATAACATAAGTACATCAGATACTTATTTTATTTTTTATTCAATGAAATAAAAATTGGTTTTTTAACGTTATTTTAATTATTCATTTTTTAACTATCTTTATCTATTCCTTATTTTGACGTAAAAAAATCTGTTATTTTTTCAGTATCTTTTAGGTATTAATTTTTCGTAAGGACCGCACGTTTCTCTTCTGGAGAGCTAAATCTGAGCAAATAAAGTGTGTAAAAGTAGCGGAAATCAATCAGAATAGCGATAATCTTGAAATATAGTTATAACAAAATAGCAATAATTAAAAAATATAACGTAGGTTTAAACTTAAGTCACCTTAAAATTGGTCGTAACACATATAACGTATTTGCCTCCCGGGTAATGACTCGAAAGCTGACGTCTACGTCCTCGTGGGTGACTGCTTAGTTAGACTCTTATACTTGGATATATGATATATTACGATATAAATAAAGATATATACTATATATCCACAGTAGGTTAATGTATCTTACTAAAATATTATAAGAAATCACAAGCACGTAAACCCGCGTGAACTGTTTTTGGGCGAATAATTTTAAAATCTACATTTCTATTAAAACTTATTATTTTCGTATCAGATTAACTATATAATTATATTAACAAAATTCGTAAGTAAAATAAACCTATTAATAAGTTAAAATGAGATAAATGTTTTATATTTTGAAATTAACAAATAACTGTTACTCGTAGTTAACATTTCGATAACGCCGTAGTGAATATATTTCGAGCATTAGATATTTCATATAAAGATATTTCGCGTAAAGAAAGTGCATTCCTATGCAATATGATTAGCGTATATCTAGTTGGTTAAGGATTATTTTTGTATAATCCATATCACGTTAAATTATTGTATCAGAGAGTGATATGCATCCAAAATCACGTAATTTATTGAGTTAATGTATTTAAGTTTTTCCGCACGGAAACAATCGTGGGTAATTTTATATTTTATTACTAATAAATATATAATTTTTTCAATCATAATAATTATTTGAATATTTGAAAAACAGAAAGAACTTCCATGAAACAACATATTTAAACAAGTTGACTTTCCTTGTACATTTTCCCGACAAAAGTTTCTTTTTGAACATGTGCAAAGTTATCAACGTAAATTATAGATATCATTATTCAATAACAAATATCTCACTGTAGAAATTGTTTATAAATTTTTTAATTTATTAGTTTCCGGCGGCAGATATCTATATTCAACTGAGAGAGTAATTTACTGTTTAGCTAGTACCTAACAATAAATCCAGTGATGCAATTTCAACGTTAAACTGCAAAGTTATAAAAATAATTCACTCAGATAAAACAGTATCTATTTTCGATGTTAATTATTTTTTAATTTGAGTTTTGAATGAGTCATATTTAGAGTATTATTTTTAGTAGTCTTGAAGTAATGGTGGTTGGCTTTTTTTGTATTAGTGTGGCACTGATGATGGAATACTTTGCAACGTAAGAATTAAGTTTTCATATAAGTCCTGTTTATTAACTAAATTCACTGACTGTAAAATAGGTTTAGGTTAGAAAGAAAGATAGCTTTGTAAACCCACGTGGGATTTTTAATTTAAAAATAAAATTAAAATTCTAAGATTAAGAAAGCTAACATCATATTTAATAAATTTATGAAATCTCGACGCTCGAGTTTATTTCCACATTATATTGAAATCTATTGCGTATATCCACGGTGAGGTAAAAAGTTGTTATTTGTAAAATTAACATATTCACGATAGATAGGCTAAAAATTTTCTAGATAGTATTACTTAACTAAAATCTTGAGTATCGTGACAATTGGTTATAGCATTTGAGTTTGTAGGTTTTTCCAGACTTTGATAATCACTGCTAGATACGTGTAATGTTCTTTTTCTTTGTCTCTTCTAGCGTCTTCCGATGGCACAACTGTCGAAATCGCGTCAAAAAGATAGTCAAAATTATCTTATGATTATATATACTTTTAACAAAGCGCGAGGTTTATTCCTTATGAAAGAATTAGGCGAGAATGGATTTTTACATAAGATAAAAAAGTTTTTTCTTTCGTAAATTGTCATATAAAACTTTCACCAGTTATTCAAACTCTTAAATTGTCGTATATAAGCAGAATCTCAACCGTGAACTCGATCTTTCCTTTTATTTTATACGTTTTTTTGACACACACGAAAGCCGAGACGTGGAATTTCATGACGTAGTTACAAGAAAAAGTAACCCCGAAATCGACGTAAAAGAGTGATCAACATAATCATAACACAGCTCTCTCGACGCGAGCTATTCCTGCCCATCTTACCGACATTAAGCAAGCACGTAATACTTCTACAGGTGAGCATGTAACTAAAGGTTTTATTTCTGCGAGCATAATGAACAATACAAAGCTACAGATAAAATGAATATGTCAAGACTTTAGACGGCTAACAGATCGATTCCTCACGTGAATATTGTATATCAGTTTTTCGATCGGAAAGCGTCAACGTGGGAATTTAGTGGTTTTATAGAACATTCGCCATAATATCCTCATATATGAAAACATTACGTACATATCATATGATATTATAAAGCTCTTATAGTAAATAGTAATATCTTCTGAGATCGTAAGATATTTATTTTTATAGGTATGGAATGTATTTTAGCGTATATTCTAAATGAATCTTATGGTAAGTTCTTTTTTTGAGAGTAAAGAGACATGTCAAGTTCAGGATACTGTATATGCTATATTTAAGATTCAAGAGAACGTTAATAGTATCTCTAACAATCACACGTAAATAGTGTTATAATAACATTATAATGGAAAAACATGGATAAAGTATGTTAAAAAATTAACTTACCATGGTGGTATTTATTAATATTTCGCTAAAAATAAAAATTAAAAATCTTCATAATTTTTTATTACTGTTAAAGTCAATAATTAAACTTATAATCAGAGAGTCGTAATTACTTCAATGTGCAGACTGGAAAGGTTTATCCTACTGACTGAAACTGTAAGGTCACGTCTATCCTACGTGACGATTAATTTAGTTCATTGATAAATCTTTTACCATAAAGAAAATGTTTTGAAATTAAAAAATGAGAAACTAGTAAATTACAAGTTTACAGTTTCTAACCTTCAATGATCGACGTGAAAAATTTAGTATAAAAAATATTTTCTTGAGCAAAAAAGGAGAACCTGACGTAGAGAGAAAATATATAGTGTTTTTATACACATAAGTAATCGCCAAAATATAACATGCAAAAAGTGTATATAAATATTATTCAATAAGAATCTTCTTGCAGTGAAAATGGTTTATCAGCTAAAGGAAGGATTTAAAGGGCGATATATCCTAAAAACGTTGAAGGTAAGTTCTAATTTGTAAAAATACCTACAAAATATCTTTCAATGGCAATACCCGTATAAAGTAAATGTAAATTAGAGTATTGTTATGGTAGTTAGTGAGGAGAGTCCACGTGGAATTGTGTTTTATAACCAATAAACAATTTTAAATTACTGTAAAAATAAAGTATTCAACAAATTTTCCTTAAAAGATAAATCTTCGCGCGAGGTCTTCATTCCTATGGAAGATAATTAAGCGTATATGCTAACGATGAGTGTAAAAGTTATTATTTTTGTAAATACAACTACGTAAAAGATTGTCAAAGTATGTAGACTAAAATTCTCACGTCGATTTGTTATGTTAAGTTTCCATCAGAAACACCCACAGTGGGAATTTAGTTTTATAATATAAAATAACCAAATTTCAACTGTTAAAAAAGTAATCAATAACCTCATAATGATATCGCGTAAAGACTTTATTTACTATTAGTGGATTTAGCGTATCTCTACGTGGTTAAAGGTTTTTTATTATTGTAAACATTAAAACCATCACGTAATTACACTGTAGAATATTCGTTATCGTATTAATATTTAATTCAGCATGAAACCCACGGTGGATTTAATTTATTGCGGCAAAAAAATAAATCAATTTTACATGTAAAAGTAATCAAAATATTATAAAATGATATTCGCGCGAGTTATCGGCAGTTAAAGAATGAAGAGTATAATTAACGTGTACGTAAATTCTTTGCAATCAATAACTAAGAAAATCCACGTAAAGTAAATTTCATAGTTACGTAACCAAAATCTGTAAAATGAATATTGTTATATTAATTAAGTATTTCCTATGAGCCACGAAACCAGCTAGTGTGATATTGTGTTTAACTTCACTAAACCAGATTTTACAACGTAACAAAAGTATCAAAATTTAGATGTATATAATTATATACTCACATGTTTAGAAAGACGTAAATGTGGTATATTATTTAAGCATATTTACGATAAGTGTACAGTAGGTATTTACTTTTGTAAAAGTGCGAAAATCTCAACGTAATTTAAGGTATTTCTAAAAGGATTTGACAGCAACAGAAATCGTATAGGTTAATATCAGTATATAGTTTCTTGCGCAAACCTATACGTGGAGGAATTATGCTTTAACAATAAAATCATTTTAACGGTAGAAATGTATCGCAATATCATTAAAAAGATTATCTCGGTTAATAGGGTTTATTTACCAGGCTGAGCATTTAGCGTATATTTATAGTGTATATATATAAGAATTTCTTTTTTAAATACAAGACCAGTAGCACGTAAAGTTACGATTTGAAATTATGTACTAAACTCGAGCGTAAATTATTTTATTGATAGTGCGAAAAGTTAATAAAATTTCATAAATGATATTCACTCGCGAAGGTATATAACTATGAAGGGCATTATTAGCCTTTATCTGCGTGAGTTAAATATTCTTTTTGTTAAATACAAAAACCAACGTAAATTATGTTTCAATGTTTAATAACCGAAACCTCACGTTAATATTGATAATATAAGTTCGCTACAGAAAAACCTATAGAAAATATATAAACGTAATAAATCAAGATTTAGAATGGAAATAAAGTATACAATAATTTCGGTAAATATTTTTGCGTGGGTTAATTAAATTCATAGCGAAATATCTACGGTGCAAAGTTTTAATCGTTATAGATCCTCTAGTAACACCTACGTGTAATTTAATTTTTGGTCTCAAAGAAAATAATTTTAACATCGAAAAGGTTCAATAGTAATAAGAGCGATATTTAGTTAGTTTTTTATATAAGCGTTATTTATCGAAATCTTAACAGGTGAAATTATTGTAAAAATTTTACAAATTTTTACGTAAAAAAGTGTTAAGAATTTTGGATAAAAAAAAATATATAGAGATAGTTTTTATATTATCTAACATATATTTATTTTATAAAATTAATAGATATAGAATAAAATAAGATTTTATAAAAAAAATAAAATTTGTATTTTTAAGGTGTATTATTACTCGACTTTTTCCATGAGCAAATCTGCGCATCTCTTTCTTGAGGGGTGGCTATAGTGACGAATCTCGTCTGGATCTTCATGATCGAGACACCAGATACTGGTATGGTAATCGTATTTATCTCATTTCGCATGATTTACTATCGTTTCTACGCATAGAGCAAGGTTAGGTTTTTCGATTAGGGAAAAGTTACGGGAGTAGCGACCCAATCTCATCGCTTGTTATTTCAATTCTATTCAGTCGGAGATATTAGTATATTACCATAGACAATACTCATACTTTCACACTAACTGTTTTTGAGCATCCGAGTTTTTTATTCGACTGCTTAGCTCTCTTTTTTCAGCTTTAGTGTGTCTATCAGAGTTATAGATCCGATTGAGCATATCTGTTTTGATATTAGAGTAAATGTCAAGTGAAAGAAAATAATAGACACAGAATATAGAGAATTGGCAAACATTTTATATTGAATGGGCGGTGAATGAGAATACTAGAAATAGACGTGCTATATGAAGCCCACACAAAGGCGGGAGTTTTTTAAAGTTTATGAGACAAGAGCTTTCACTATTTACAAATTTTTTTTTTTAATAATGGTTGTGAAAGAAGATAAGCGCGTCCCAAGGTTAGACATATAGTTTGTTAATAGAACTTCGATAATAATTGTTTATTGAAGTATGATCGGAAGTTAGAGTCACGTAAGATCCTCTTGTATACCAAAGCTCTTTTGAATTTTTCTCGTTATTCCCCTTATTTTGTCTAAAAGATACAATAGATGCGATGTGCTTCGGACCCGAGGGTGGAGAGTAATACGGGGGTAATAAATTATATCATCGCCGGGGTTTTATTATTTTCAACTCCAAATTATTCGTCGGATCTTTTTTTTAATTACGTTGATAAGAAAAAGGTATTGGGAATGTCGCGCATGTGAATCGATATTCCATTCCAGAGACGGGATGTTAACGATTTCGCGCAAGAATCCGATTTTATTCCGAGCAAATTACCGACGGTGAGGATATGATTAATAACTTTCTTCCCATCAGATGTATGCGATTGACTGGTAGATCCTACGGATTCTCTTCGTTTGAAATAGCAGAGGTTGCCAATTACACAAAGGTTGCCATTTCCGTGAAACTCATTTCCATCTATTTCTTCTTTTTATTCATGGTGAATAGTTTGAATGATGCTCTCATGGACTAACGTTTTAGCATTTTACTTCTATTTCTCATGTTCCATAAAACTAGAAACATTACATTACAAGCTTTTCTCTATGAGTAAAGATGAGTCTGCGACACATTACTAACACTCGGTGACATACTAGTTTTAACTACGAAGTTGCGAAATTGTATAACGTATTAAAAAGGTGTATTTTTTAATGTGAGGACATACTTTCTCTTCTTAAAATCTCACATTCATTTTTTATTTTCTGATGCTTTTCGTGAGAGTAAAGCGCACCCGAGTCTCAATTATACTATTCGCGAAGTATTATCAATCCTGATCTACTTTATTAACAGCTATAAAGATCATAGTGAGAGTGATGATAAAACTCGATATGAGGTAAACCATTATTTTTAGAGCGTTAAGTGACTGATTGAGATTTTTGAAATTCAAATATTTAAATTAAAAATAATTATCTTCATTATTAAATTTTGCATTAATTTTAAAACGTACAAGACTTCAAATAACCAATCTTATATATATATAAATAGTATTATATATAATAAGTATAATATATATATAGGTATATATCATATTGAACGTCCAATCAAATACTCCATTCCGGTATTTGTCGCGTAACTATAATGTTAACGATTGAGCATCAAGTTTCACTATACCAATGTAGACTACATATTATTATTTTAGTATTAAGCAGCTTTACCTATTCTTATCTAAAACTTTATATAGTAAATAATATTTCAGAAAGTTTTGTTTAACTTCAGTGTCGTATTGTATATCTATAATTAATACTGCCAATGTGTAAAACTTAGGTAAGGATGTGCGATTGCGTATAAGAACCTCGCTAAAGAACACCGTTACTATTTGCTATAGCTTCCTATATTGTTTTAAATAAAAGTAGTTGAAAAATACAGAAATAAAAAAGTCATTCATTATGAATGTTATGTATTATAAAATAACAATGTAATTTAAAAATTAAATTAATAGTGGCAGACTCATTTTGAAGGTATTATGATAATACCTACAATAAATTTAGAATTAAGTGAGGGCTTATGAATGGGAATTGTCTTTTTGCGAGTCGGCCTTCAATTGTTTTTATTTTTTTTCATCCATTTCCATTTCTTGTTAGATGATGTGCCATGATGAACTTACTGATATCAATATGTTCTATTTCGATAATGGTTACCATTTCATCAGATCATATTGATAATAATAATTTTAATAGTACTTATATAATGGTAGTTTAATGTTAATATTACACCGCTGAGATTCTGTCATTTTTCTTTTCGATATCGTTCTTAAGATTGATGAAGAAAAGTCGAGAGTAAGATTGAGCAAAATTTCTTTAAAATTTAGAACTATTTTTAATTTATCTCAAATACCATCATAAGCTTTGCTTTTAGAGTTAATAAAAACGTACTGATCATTGTTTCGACTCAACGTTATATTCATAGTATATATTTATTTAGGAACTGAGATGGTATTGTTCACTATCTCTTAATAATAATGTAATTAAATAGTGGAACTAGCATAATTAAAAAATCAAATAATTATTTAGGATTTATGCTATATTTACTGTATTTTAACATATACTTGTTTGCCCTAAAATTGTGTCAAAAATTTTGTTCGTACATCGCATGTCATCTAGGTCCTATCCGGTCGTCGTCATACGCATAGGATTGTAGAAAGTGCACATGATGGATTAAAATCGTGTATTCCGGCTCGAGAGAGAATAGAAACATGGGGTGTGGAGTAGAGGTTGAAGGTAGTTGCGGTATTTCTCTCAATAGTTGAATCGTCTTAGGTTCGTCATATTAAAACAGAGGAGACATCAATATATATATATTTAATAATTAACATATAGAATATAATATACTTATTATTATATATATATATATATATATATATATAATATAATATATATAGTATATATATATTAATTTTAATAATTATTTTTATTAATTAATATCGGTGACAATAAGGACATAAATTAATCAGTCGTTATAATATATAATTCTTATATATTATTCGCAATTTTAGAAGACATGAACACATTATCGTAGTAAGAAGAGAGGGGTGGCAAAGGAAATATGTGAATAAGTGTTATAAACAATTTCAGATTTATCGACGAGAGGGTGATATTATATCTGGAGTTGATTCGACCATGTTATCTTTCTAGATTTCATATAGTTCTCGAGATAAGAGTGATTCACAGAGATTTTTATCTGTCATATCCGTTCAACTATCTTGAGTCTTTTAACTATATTGAGCGAGAGAGTGTTTTGATATTTTTTTTGTCAAAACTTGTAAATTTATCTATAGACTAGCTTAGTTATGAATTATTCAGAACGAATTACCAGAAGACTCGGAGAATAAGATACAGGTAGGTATGTGTAAATCTCAACTGTTTTGTTCTTTTATCTCTCTTTTCAACTAGATGTTGGAGAGTTCCTTTCTTTTCAATGCGACTTATCAGACCAGTTCATATGCTTCACTATTTATATTCGGCACAAATATACGTTATTGCAGTTTTTTTGACCACTCAGTATAACTAGATCGCTATTCTCCTCGTTCCGACTCCTTACTCCTTTTCTAATCCCTCCTCGTCGTTCGCGGATTCTCAGAAATGGACGTTTCGACAATTACTCCTCCCTCTGGCGAAGCAAAAGTCCATGAGAGTCTATTATTATCGCTTTGATTAATGTGTTCGTATTTGGTTCAATTACATCGTCTGTGCTCGACTACGCATAATCGATCTTTGGTGGACTAGCGCGTCCAAAAGTTGACTACTCTAGAGCGTCGGCCAAGTCTGAGATGGAATTTCAACGCAAAAACAGGCGCAGTCAATCATTTCCGAACTCGAAGTATCTTTTCGTATTCAACATACCAGAAAAGTATTATCTTTAACTATACCTCGTTGCTGAACATCTCTTTATCTCCGCATCCTCACTTTTCCAGTTGTGTATCATCTATGCCCTTGAGACGACTAACTCCTCTGTTTTGGGTAATCTTCGCTCCGGTCGGCCTACGGTTGCGTTCCGAGGCTATATAGGGTGGAATTAACGGTTGTCTATCAGCTCTCTTCTCGTTTTTCTATTCGTGTTCGCTTAGTATTCGCAAGCGCCGTTTTTTCTGCGAACAGGACCTTGCAGGTCTGTCTTGAGGCCGTGTCGTTCTGTACGTCGCTTCTTATTCGCTCTTTCTATCTGCGTACACTCCGTGAGGTAAATTGCCTTTGAAAATGCCACCTTACCCAATTTAATCTTACATTACTTTCTTCCATTGCTTGCCTGCCGTCGAAGTTGTAAGGTTCAGATATATTGAAACCCTAAAATTTTTCTCTAGCGAAGCATCGAAAGAAAATTTGGCATCTATGTTGGCGTCCTCGTGGAATACTATCCTAATGGTTCGATGCTTCTTCCTTGCCCACTTCGTATGGTCTTTCGGTGGCCGCCCTTCTCCCGCCTTCTCTCCTCTCAAGCCGATCGGTAATGCTACACGTCGTGATCCGCGTTTCGGAGAACCTTTACTGCGTCTTTGCGTTTATCGAAGCTTCGAGAGTGTGTATCCCTCCCACTATTTTGGCTTTTGTTGTTCGTCGCTTTTAGGTGTCAAGATTGCAGTTCGCTGGCTTCGATTCGCATACACTGCAATGGTGTCTTCTTCTGAGTCTCTCGAGAAGTGCACGTGTATAGCTGTTAACATAGCCTTTCCTCCGTTCTGGCTTTTCTGTAATTTTATCTATCTTGAAGTAATGTTCCTGCGTCCAAGAATTGCATTAATGGTCACTGGCATCTTCACACTACCTCGCTGGAACTCAGCGAGCGCACCAAAGTATATAATTGAAAATCTATATAGCGTACTAGTTGCTTGTAATGGTTGTGTTATGTGTCTCTGGATCGTTCAATAATTGAATTTGGACTCGTTGCTGATCATGCTTTCATTCGTTTCTTTGTCCGATGGGAGCGAGGTGAGAGAGGCGTAGCAATTATTGTCCGAAGACTTCGATTAATCGAAGATACTTTTTGGTCGAGACCTCCTATATTTATTGTCATCCTATCCCTTTCTATCTTTTTGCGTCTATGGGAACTCGCGTTTAAAAGAGAGTAGCACTGTCCTTGTGTTTGAAAGAGGACTATGTTCGGAGAACGGCTAGAAGCGCTTTACATGGAATTGTTGTGACGCGGCAAGAGAATTGAATTTGTTTCACTCCCATCTCGTTTCATAAAAAGTTACGTAATCTGGTGATTTCGCAATGGTCACGTCAGGTGATTCGGCGAAAAGGCGAGTGCTCTTTATTTCAGCCACAATGCCCTTAGTGCAGTGACATATAATTTTTTGAGTGACCTGAGATCATGCGATTAATCGTCTACCCATCATGTATATTTGAACCTTAGATTGTGCGCGGCTTTTTTTGTATAATACATATATCAGTTAGCAATAGTTGAATGACATATCGTATCACATACTTTATAAAATGTAACTATTTTCGGATAGATTTTGGACAACGAGCGAATAAACAAAGAAGTTCTTCCTCTTATATTTCTTGTTAATAAATATATCTCCTAAAGATTTCCTTTAGTTTTTTGTCTCATCTGACATTCCAATTCTTCTCATGTTGCATATGCCACACGATTGAGGCGACGAATACTTATGTGTTTTTCCAAACTTTCTCCTCGTGCGTGACTATTCAATTCATTCCCGATCACCAATAACGCTTGGTGTTTGAGCAAAACCTTTTCGTAACCTCTTCTTTGTATATTTGTTCTTGCCCTCAACTCTAAGCGCGATGGGCTAGAGTTTTTAAGCTCTTTTCGCTCTGAACGATTTCTTGTATGTTTTTTCTGCACGTGATTGTTCATGTTGTTAAAATTTATTGCATTTTGCAAAGCCAACATCATTTTTTATATCGAATGTGTCAAAACTTATCTTTGTCAGTTGTGACATTCAAAATATAGATCTCCTCTCGACAGTAATGTTACGTCCCTCTATATTATTCATTTGCTTGTATTTCGATTCACTGTTGCTGTATTTCCAGACTGATCGGGAATGATGACTGGTATAGAACCATACATCTTAAAAATAGACGTTATGGCTATCAACAGTTTGATTATAACTAACATATTCGCATATAACAAATAAATAGAACTAAACTTCGCTTTGAGTCTTTTATCTCACCCGTCACCTTATGAGCAAAAATTAACACTATAATTAGTACCTTGATTATCTTGTGAATCAATCAACGTGTTTCTCTAACATTTTCGAGATAAAGAAACTAGCTCCTCTTCCCCCGTTCTCATATACACTCCTGAATGTGTCTCGTAGTATTGTATGTTATACAATTTTGATCTTCGAGCGAGTCCGTATAGTGTGAGAAGTTTGTTCTATCATAGATTTTTTCTGTCTATAAATCACGAAAGAGATATATTGATATAGATTGATTACGATTTGCCATAAAAACCCCCATTTCCTTATTTTTTGAGAACATATTTAAGATAGTTCTCCGCAGTTAAAGAATTCTTTTTCTTTCCTATGTAGCAGTTTTAACTTATATATTATATTAGTATAATTACCTATAAAGTTAAAAATAGGCCTATGTTGTATATTGTTATGATGTTGTATATCTATTATCTTATAATATACATGTATAACTATATACTTATGGGCTAAGCTACCAGAAAGTTATCCATATTTTATTACTTTTACTATGGTTACTATCATTTCTTTCACGCTACCAATTGTTCTTCAATGCTTGATCGTTCGTTGTAAGGAAATACGAAGAACTCATGCCATCACACTTTGATATTATATTCCAAGCTTGCGTTTTTATAATGTTTTAAATTCCGCCTCATATTTTTAATAACCTGTAAACAAAAAAAATAAACGAATATATTTTGATACAATTTAAACTTTTCACCGCGTAGAAGCTACCTTTATACGCATAAAAAGTTCAATAATTTCTATATCATTTGTGATGTATGTTAAAGATGACTTTGCTGCCTACTTCCATTTATGCTTATATTTTCTGATGTTTGTTGATACAATCTCGTTTAATTTTTTCTCATTCTTTTCCGGGTTCTGTCGCGGTGTAAGCTTATCTCCTTTGGTACCCAGTTATTGCTCTAAAGAATTCGTAAGAAATTGATTCATTCTTATGCGGTCTTTTTCCGAGAGATTAATTATTGTATAATTATTTTAAAGCTAGAAAGAAATGTGATGAATTATCAAGATGCCTATCACACTTTCTATATAGTTCTATTGTGAGATTTGCATTACACTCACCTACATAATAAGTCCGACTGCCACTATTTTTTATTTTGCTTAATTCTCTTACTTTCCCGTCCCAATTTTTTGAATATATACCTTTCTGCCCCCTATTGTTTTATACCTTGATCTTAGAGCAAACAGCGACCTTATTTTTATCTTTTCGTCTGCTAATCTATTCCACCCAGAGTGAACTACTACAGAAGAGAGCTGTAGGTCGCGGAACCGCCTTAGCGATTTTGCTTGTACGAACGACACTTACGATGCTCTCAGTTTCAATTTAGTCTAAATTTCTATTGACAATTAAAAAATGAATTTTATTTGATCATCCAAGGTGATTATAAGCGTATTTAAAAAATAAAAGTACGAGCTTAAGCTTTGCCATAAATTCAACGTTACAATGATGTGAATTTTGTATCGCAATAAAATTTTAATATATCTAAACACAAATTTAGTAAATAAGCAACTAAACTATGTCTACTATCAACATAACTCAACATAAAGTCTTCATAATCCTTAATGAATTATCATAGCTACTATGCAACAATAACAAATTACCAGTACTAAAGACATACATATAGTACAAGTCTATGTATCAGCTATACGAACAAAAGTCATATCCTGTAAATCAAGTACAATTACATAGGCACATACAGCAATAATGACGTAACTACAACAAAATCAGCTAAAACAACCCAGTAATTCAGCACTATTCATCTCATAGTGATTGAATGGCGTGTAAAATTCCACCTTCTAAAACTTGGATATTGGCCAGTTTCAAAATATATCATTTTATACTTCCATTTATCGACGTATAGGTAGACAATGTGACGTGTTGGCCTCAAAACCACCCTTAATGCTCGATTACAATACATAATCTCTAAACTTCCCAAAAAATTTGCTTCAACACAGTATTCAACGTCTCATTATGAAAAGACTGCTATAAAGTAAACATATTGGGAAACGAAATAATGTAATGAAAGCTTACACATAAAGGAATTCGTGAATGTAATACCTGAATAATTATTTGAGAAATTGTTTTCCTGGCGCGATTTGCGTGTGAAGACTATGAATAAGTACAATAGCAAACTTGAAATATATGAGGAACAGAACAATAAAGACTCCCATCATCTTCACCCACAATAGACCCAAAGTTTGATTATATCCCACTTGTTAGTTACGGGATTGTTTGCATAGTTCCTAAAAGTTATTAATATATTTAGTATTATTTACTTTAAACTTCGCCAGAAAAAAAATCTTTAGATATATAGCACACCAGTCGCGTCGTAATAGAGTACACCAAACAGTTAGAAAATTACATGTTAGTATTTGTAAAATCTTATTAATCGTGTATCCCGTTAACACTCTCAATTTTATTTTCACAGGCAATTTCTTACGTTATGATCTTCTGATAGCAAATAAGTTTTCTAAAATAAACGCTAACCTGTATAAGAAAATGTCTGTCATAATGTTTATAAAATTAGCTCTTATTGATTATTATTACGCCAATAGCCAACATTTTATCCACCACTTTCATCATATGCAACATTTTTTTTGATGTTGAAAAAAGGATGATCAAAACAGCCAGATCTATCTTATATTAGCCTATACACGACAACCTCGTAAAGTGATTTTGTCCTAGACAAGCAAAAGAAACAAGAAATATAATATATCATGAAAAATACGTCAAGAATTGTCTTAACTGTTAAGTAACATAAATTTACTAATAGATAAGTTAAAAGCGAGCTATATATATATATTAGAAGAATTATGTAGTTTTTTCGAAATTGGTATTTTATTTTATGAAGGAAAAACTAGGTTGAGCGACTTCTTATAGGTCAATATAGTAGAGGACGAGATTACGTTACACTATATTCATAGAAGGTTATTATAATAGATGACTATTATTAATAATACAAATGACATACTAATACAATATAATAATATACCAGAGGGTACAAATATATTTGATCCATTGAAGGATCATTCCTTTAATAATTTGACACAATTTTAAATAATCATATATTTATAATGTGTTCAAATCCAATAATAGCTTTGTCTTTTGATCTGTTGCCATGAAACCAATAAAGGCTGCAGAACAGGATATTACAATAAGAATAATCCTGCAAAGTATAATTAAGCCCTCTATGCAACAGTTATCATCCTCCATGTCACATTTAACAATCAGCGAGTGCGTGAAACATAAGTGAGTTGTGACGAAACGAAATATCCCATGATCTATCCACGAAAAATTGCTATTCTAAATATATCAAACTTCTTTTATTTCGTAGTAATTTTTAATATTAATTACAAGGGTGGTGTCAGTTGCAAATATGAAATTCTTACGTTCAAATGATCATCAAATGCATACAAACCAATTTTTGCACCCAAACCATTCTGATCGCCTCGCAGCATATCAGATGTCTCCTAACCGTATATTCGGGAGCTTCCCGAGAGTCGTATTCTATTTCTATATGCTCTTACCAACTTAACATATGTTACTGCCTCTTCAAAAATTTCCACAACGTTCATTCTATATCCATAAATTTTAAATATAATACCACGCTTCGCCTAACGTTCTCTATATTTTTTTTGTTCTCTTATTTCGTAGTTACTGAAAAACTCCATGTTCTGCTTCCATTTCTTGCAAACTATATATTATTACCCGGATAATAATTTATGCAAAAACAAAGCTAAGTTAAATTCTGAAATCTTAAAAGTAATTATTTGTAGAGTAAAATATATATTACTACCTTAGCGTCTTTTATCAGAGATTAAAACATTGATACTGTTTTGTTTATATTTAAATATATTTTCATGTTCATATACTCTTTTTATATTTTGCTTATATACTAAATACTACTAATCTAGATTGCTTATTAAATAATAATTTTTTAGTAAATAAAACAAGGTCATTATTTATTTATATCAGAATTTACTATATATAAAAATATAATTCTCTTTTTTTATATCCTTTGACATAAACAATAATTATGAATAAAGATTTTGATTTGAATAGTATAAAATTTTCCCCTATGTTAGTTAATAAATATATATTTAATCTGTTAAGATATTTTATTATATTATGTATTATTTGAATATATTTAAATAATTATTTACTAATTATTTATTCCCATTTCTATTATAAATTATATTAATATTATTATAATTATAATTATTCATTTCATATTATATTATATATATACTAATTCTATTTATGTAATTAATAATTCATTATTTATTAATATATATAATATAATTCATTTCGCCAATTTAAGGCTCCATTTATCTAAAATGTCAGCCCCGAAATGCGAAACATTGTATATAATGTTTATCGTCCCCGATGGAAAGAGGTAAATATTTGAGTCAAATTTATTTTGAGCATAATCTTAAATTAAATTTTTCAATGAAATTTTGCTTATTAGAACTATTGTGTACATCCACCTTTTAATCAGAGATAAGGTTTGAAGAGTTGAAAGATTTGAAATTTTCTTTTAAGCCGTCCAAAAATTTCACATCTATACGAACATAATACTATTTTAAAAGAAAATTAATAATTGCTGATAGTCATTAAACAAAAGTATTTTCCTCGAGAGACAAATCTCGAGATTCTACCATTAAGTTCGAATTTTAAGAAGCAGAGCAAACACGCGAGCCAAAACGATCTTTATTAGAACGGCTGGTTAAAGGAACAATAAATCACTTAGATCAATAATTTGCGAGATGACAGCTTGTATAACCCAATTTTATCCGAAGAGAGAAAATCGATCTACACGCTTCATTATTGTCGCATTGCGGCCCTCCGACTGATTAAGATATAGACATATATTTACGTAAGATAGCTATTCTGTCGAGTATAAGGAGATTATTGTCACTTAAATTACATGTAATTACTGCTCGTAATCATAGAAAATTTTTTTTATGGAGGAGAGGAAACATCGATTCCCTTTCAGCCAGAGCAATTAGGTCTCATTCGATGATATATATCTATAAATTTGCGTTATGTCTCTAAATTTCAGCTCAAGTTAAGGCTCATTCACAGAATTTAATCGAAATATGGCCGATGTATGACTGAAAAGTTTTCGATGATAAGGAAATTGATCCTCACATATTTCATCGCATTTTAAGGCTATTACTATTTCGTGACAAATGTGAAGGTCAATATAAGTTATATTGACTGACAACAAATCTAAGCGTAAATAAATAATTAGTATATAAAAAACAAAAAATGCACTTAAAAATAGATTTTCTTTGAGGAAGAGAATAATAGCGATACTCTCTGTGTCATGAATTCTGCTCATGTATTTATTAGGTAAGCTTCATTTCTGAATGTTAATTGATTATAAGATTAATTATCTTATATTTAGAGGAAATTTGAAATTATAGGTCACTTAAACTAAGTTAAATATATTTATAAACTATAAAAATTATTCATCGAGAAAAAGTGCACCTGAAAAATTTTTCTCTTAGCGAGGATAATATACGCATCGCATAATATGTTACAGTTGCACTTTAACGGCATATCATTCTCCTTTCGATTTCAGGGCTATCATTACCTATTTCGCGAATTCGGGTTAAATTAACAATATAATAAGCTTTATTAATAGATTGTCTTATCATCTAAGGAATGTACGCTCCTGCGAACCTAGAAATAAATTATATATATATATGAGAATCGTAATGCATTCGAGATTCCTTATTCTCTATCGAGACAAATTTATACTGCGCACTTATTTCTTATTTGCGAACTTCTGGCAGAGTATCATAATCTAAATGTTGGCCTTCTAAGAAGATCATTCTAATAGTTCAATCTAACAAACCAATCGAAGCTCGTTAACTCTAGACTAAAAATCTTTTGACGAGACACAGGATTTATTGCGATAGTTTTTATCTAATATCATATTATCTTCTGTGAGCTTTCGGAAAGGATATTTTTAGATACTTTTCACTATCTCTCAACTAAATCATATATTTTAATCTTTACATCAAACTCTAACATTCTTTTGAGGAGAAGTTAAGAAGTTAACACTATATCTACTTTCTAATTATTTATAGGATTTGCAACCTACATTTAACAAAGAAGTAATTCATTTAATATACTTTATTTCATTGTAATACATTTAACTTTCAATTCTAAAAATAATCATCTATATATTAAATTATAATAAAATCTTAAAATAGCGATAATAAAAAGAAAATAAATAGACTATTTCTAGAATTTCACCATATTTAAGTTTATAGTTGCATAAATGAAATGTAGTATAGTATAATCATAAAAAATAATAAAATTGTAAGAAATAATAACTAATAAATTATTGTTTGAAGAAATAATTTAAATATTTTATATCTATATTATTCTCAACTCGCCGAAGAATATTCTATCTCAATAATTTAATATTGTACGTTTGTCAAAATCATTGGTAAGTTCTTTATGCTATTCCCTTTCAGGTTAATTGTGGATCAGCAGAAAATCATTTAGAATCATTTAAATATCGAGCAAACACTTTAATTACAAGATCAAATAATGTTGGTTTATGAGAACAATTAGCAGACACTATATTACTACGGCTATAATATCAATTTAGAATCTCTCGTGTAAAAACTTTATGTCCATACTTATGAGACCGTAATTCAAAGTTTAATTAACCAACACATGATAAAACATTGGAACACTGAGCCTGCCATTTAATAATAATTGTTATATTATGTAATACTCTGCTTTCTGAAGATATACACAGAAACAGACATACAAACGTACATAAAAAAAAATAATAGTCTGATGACTTTAGTTCCATTGTTTCGAACTCATAGAAGTCACTCAATTTCCTGTTGGCATTCATCATATTAATCACTCAACTGACCCCATGTCGACTTCAAGTAAGCACTCACAAGCTCTAAATTACCATAAACCTTATGAAGCATCGAATAAAGTTATAAAAGTTCTGCTATCAATAAAAAATCTAACAAACTTGGACCAATCGAACATTATATATACAACCATTGGCATTTACACTACCACTCCAGCTGGATCATTTTACCGGATCAGCACTTGCCTTTTCCCATCCTCACAGCGGAGTTACTCGTCATAAGCCGTCCTCCTTCACCCACTTGACCGCATTTTTATGCAATATATATCAACCCCTTGGTGATCTGATATCATCCGTACAGAATGACATAGCGAGCTGCCGCAACCACCGGACGATCATCTTATTTCACGCTTACAAACATAGTGTATACGATTCTCCTCTCTCCTCACATATCCCTACTAATAGCAATAATTTACGAAAAGTTATAAACGTACTCCTACAATGTGACAGAAAACAACAACATTCCCAATACTAATTCAGGCATGACCGACTCGGGGTGAACAAATGCCTCATTTTGATGTACTTGCTGACAACATCACCTCCGGAAGACCATTCTATGTCACTACTTTTCGACGAAAGACCCTTCAACGTTAAAAAGCACATCTCTTTATACACACATTTAAGCCCATGATAATTTCGGCAATATGGAGAGATCCTAGTCCTTGAAATCTCTTGAAGATGCCTCATTAAGTTCTTAATCGAGTCAGTCATGTTCTTATGGTTTCATTACCTTTTATTGAGTCTTTAACATTTTTTACTACATATGGCTAAGGACCCTGTGATTGACACTAACACCCGAGACATATATAATTGCAACTATCTTATGTTTCACGTCCATGTTTCTAATTAGTTGAACTCGCTTCACTGGTTTATGTTTTTAGCGAACAATATTTCGTCCCGCTCTCCCATTTGTGATCAATTAATGTCATTATGTCACTGACATCCAGCTGATTCCACGTTGTATAATTACTCTTTTGCAGCTCTCTGCGACGCCCGTACAATATGGCGATGGTTCTTTTATAACGCTTCTTTGTTATGTGCTCCGCACTTATGTCTTTTATCGTCTCCCCTCATGTCCATTGTCTTGGATTCCGCCGATCCGCCTCGTAACCTGAATCTCACCTCGCCTGCCTTGCTTTCGCACTGTATTACCTTGTCCTAAATAATCATCGCGCCCGTTCTATACCTCTTCGCCACATGTTAACTTCCATTACCTCAGTTGCGTTGTATTTGCCGTGCTCTCCTCTACGCCACTTTCTTGTGCATTGTATGACTGATTCGTCTATGGACTTCGTAGAGCCCAGAACTTTTATCGGCGGAGCCTGTGACCCCCGCCCGCAATTCCCCATCATGCTGAACTACCTATTTCCGCGCCCGTGCTCACCCTACTATCTCTCTAATAAAATCAATACTTAATATTCGTGTCCGGTTATGTTCTATCTGGCCAGGGGAACATATACAAAAAACTCCTTATTTACTGCGGACTCCAATCATTCTCTGGGTGTTCACTCTACATGTCTTCTAATAGTACCGGCATCTCGCTCCCACTATTGGGGTTCCCTCAACTCGTCTTAAACTTTTGAGAATCAACCCCCGATATCTAATACCCTTCTTAGATCTCTTATGTGTGCACTCGAGCTACCTATTATACTTTGGCGCTTCTACCTACCTTACAATTCAAAAACCAATTTTTTTGAAAAGCATCTTTTTTTGAACAATGCAAATAAAACATTCATGATAAACTAACAAATTGAAAATACATAATTACATCTAATTTATATAATCATAATTTATTTTATCAAAAAGGTTTTTAACAAAGTTATGGGATAAGAATTCAGTATGGAAATTTTTTGAAATCGGCATTTTTCAGACGTGGGATAATTAAATAGTAGGATTCGGAAATATAATAAGAGGCAAGACGAAAGTGTGAAACTAATATAATTTAAATGCTAACCAATTCAACCTATAATTTTTACTTTAGAATAAATAGAATCTAATTATTATCAGTTTAAATTTGGGAGCGACCCTGGCTCTAATAGGCATTTACCTTTAAGAAGCACTTTAATTTTAGATCTAAACATAAATTATTTGCACAGAAATTATGAAGTTTAATTTAATAGTTCGTTAAAAAAATATTTAATTTAAATACTGAGATACGATCACCGGGGGGTTTCAGAATACCCAGTAGGCGAAAATCAATAACTAGGTATAATTGTCATTAGGTATTGATAAAAAGCTTTGAGCTAATTTTGATCTAAGATAAGCTGAGAGAGAAATTTAAATATATCTATAATTACTTAACTACAATTAGAAGGTGTTATGGTATATAGAGTAGGAAAAGGACGACTGCAAACCAAATATCAGACAAGAGATTGAAATAAAAATTTACGAGTATGGCAAAACTATTGTATAAATTATGGCAAGAGTTGTCAGAGATTTTTCGTTTGAAAGAAAACATTTTACGATAAAACTTTTGTATTAAGATCTCGAGTGATACGTCTAATTATATTCGTTCTCCCATTATCCCGTGGTAGATTGCGGACCAGAGAAGTATAGGTTATAAGTTAAAGACACACATTTAAGAAATTGGTCAGCGCTGTATGAGACACATGAAATAACGAAAACTAGATAGGTGCTATCTAGTTATTGATTGACATAGGCGAAGAGCGCTATTATAGAATAATAGTGGTATTAATAATTTGTGCATCAGCAATTGCTAGTATTAATACAAAAAACATTAATAATTCTCATTTTTTTCTAAAAATCTAGATAATAAAAAATTTTATATTTGCAAATACAAATGTAAGAATACGTGAATTGCTATTACCGATGACTATAGGGCTACAGCTTGGAGAGTATTTCGCTATATAGCATAACTACTGACTTTATATCACGTTCGGCAGGCTGAGATTGCTGAGATATAATTTTGTACTTTACACATATATTTTTCAATCGCCTCGGTTAATTTAACGTGATACTCGTTTATCCAAACTCTAACAAATTATACATTAGTTATCTTCATTTTCACTTACATCCTTTTCATCCTATTTCGAAAAGTCGCTTGTACGACGTTCTTTTCATTTGTTGCGCGCCTCGCCTTTGGATACTAGTGGCTCGATTATAACCGATCACGAGAGTTACTAACTGGGCTTCCCGCGCGTTTTGTTTCACGCTCAAATTTTCACCTATATCACGGACCTCCCATTAGAGCCGCGCACAGCCACCCTCAACTTCATATCTACTCGCGGTTCGCGAACGTGAATTTGAAAATACCTGAACGGTGTATTATGGTTTTTGTGAGGTTTGATTAAAAACTTCTTAAGTAAGATAGATGGGGTAGTTGTGGGTTCAGTATAGTGGATTAGGCACTCTGGTGATTCCCGAAGACCGATTATAATTATTTGCAATCTCTCTCACACATACAGTGAGAGGAAATATATAACATAATATTAATATTATATATTTATTATATTAAGTAAGATAAAGAAGCATATATAGAGATATCTATATATATATATAATAATATAATTATATAATATATATATATATAATCCCTATATATATAATATATATATAAATATAACTATATATATAGTATATATATATTATATATATATATATATATATATGACTATAAGACATATATATATATATATATAATAATATTTTTTTTTTCACCCATTAAAATATCAAAAAAAAAAATATAAAATATAAAAGAAAAACACTCATTTTAATAATTGTTTATTCTTTAATTTTTTTAAAATAAAAAATTGGTATATTCTATTTATAATCATTATGATTATTTATTCATTATTATTTATTATATAATTATTGTTATTATTATTATTATTATTATTATTATTATTATTATTATTATTATTATTATTATTATTATTATTATTATTATTATTATTATTATTATTATTATAAAACTAGAAAATAATGAAGTGATCCAGCTTCCATTAAAATTCCAGGTCTTGAGCATTAGGGAAACTATTTTTACCTTGTTTTATAACGGTTTTCCCTATTTTATGTCCATTCTTGAACATTTTCCTTCAGCTATTTATTAGAGAAAAATTATTCTGATTCTCCGCCTTATAATTGCATTGGGTGGGTAGAGTCTGAAAAGGAAGTTAACTACTTTTCGTATAAATATTTCAAGGGTAAAAAATAAGATGATGAAACTCATTGGGATCCATAGCAGGAAAGGCTTTTGGCTATCAAATGTGAGTGAAAGAAACTCACAAGTTGCAATAGTTAGAAGAGGTAATAGGATGAAAATGTAACAGTTTTCTCGGATGTCATAAGCAGTTTTATAATTAATGGAGGCTCTTAGGGTCAAGGTTAATATTAGTGATCATTAATAAGAATTGAGAGTGGTAACTTCAACATTTAATGAATAATTAATTGCAAATATGAGGGTGATGTAATTACTGTCATATCTGTAAATTATTATCGTAAAAAAATTCACTAATTTGGTTATATACAATATTCATCACTTTAACTAAAAAAAAAATTAAATCGAAAGGCGAACGGAATTTTTGTAATATAAGTTGAATTTTAAGCGTTCATAGTAGAACAGCTTAAAAATTGCTATCAGGACATTGGTTTGTAATAAGAAAGGTTACAATAATATAAGGAGTGAAAAATTTATTGTTTTAGTTATCCATTTTTAAGCTTTGTATCATTTGCATAAGGGGAAAGATAAAAGGAGCTTACTGTAAGTTTAAATACAATACTGCAACTAAGAAATTAATTTAAATGTAAAAGGGTAGAAAAAAAAGCTAAGGACTCTCTGGAGGAGGAAAAAATACAGACCGTTTATTATAAATAAAGGTGACATGTGTCCCGAGAAACCATGCTTGAAAATGTGAAAATCAGTAGAAATGGAGAATGTAGATTGAGGATTTGAGTAGAGTGAGTAGTAGAGTGAGGATTTCTGTCATGTGTTGAGTCAGAAATTTAGACTGTGAAGAGACAAGAATATGTGAAAAAACGAGTCACAGAAGTGAAATCATGCAACTAAAGAGTTATGAAAAAGGTTATTACCAGTAAAATAGGTAAGAATTGCATGAATCGTAAAAGATTTTACAGGTTTTCCATGTGCTTTTTTACAGGAAACTTCAAAAAGTTACAGAATTATCTAGATTGAAGAAACTTATTATGAAAGATAAAATATGGAATGATTTTTCATGTTTAAATGAAAGTGAAATTATAGTTAAAATTAGAAGTTTTGATTGCAATCGAAAGGAGAAATTTGAGTGGAATTTTTAAAAAATCAAGTAGCATAATAAGAATGTGTAATAAACAGTAAGAAGTGAGAAAACTTTCTTGTTTCTTAAACAATTAATTAGGACAAATAAATCTATTAATAATCTATTAACAAAATTGCAGACATCATTTCAGTTAGATTAATTTACCAGTCTTAATTCTCTTTCTCACCCTTTTTTCTTTTAATCATATTAAACTATCCTATTTTTTAATTAAGAAATTTAATTAAGATAATTTGCAATTTGTTCCCTAATGCTACCCATATCTTTTCATTAATAACCCTTCTATCACTCTTAATAATGACTAAATTTAATTTCAATGTTTCACTACTTACTGCTGTATTTAACTTCAAAGCTCTTTCCAATGTCGACTACTGAATGTTTTTTTTCCCACTGCCTCACTTTGGTCACTATTTGGTTACTTTTTGGTCACTTCTGAACACTATTTATTCTCAACGATAAATAACAAATGCCGCACTTCTAATGTTTCTCAGAATCTCTTTACTTCGTTTAAATTGTTGCTTTAGTTGCAATTTTTACTTTTCTTCGACACCTATTTACCTTGTCATCACCTAGAGCCATTATGTTTCTTATCTTTGATTCATTTTTTTCAATATTACTAAATGATTCATCTTCACAAACTTTTCCATACTTTCTTCCAAATTTTAATGACATTACGTCGAACTTACTATGTTACAACTCTTCATTCAATAAACTACCTTATTTATTGTCTCAGATCTTAACAAATACCTCCTTTAAAAGCTCTTCTTTATTCACTAAAGTTCTGACCTGAAAGAGCCTTTCTCATCTGGAATGTTGTACAACCCAGTTCCCCTGACCTACTACCTATCTGCATTCTATTAACTTTTTCTCCTTTAATTAATATCCTGTCGTACTCATTATTTTTTTTTATCTGGCAAATATATTTATTCCTTCAATATTTTCATTTTGATTCAATTAAATGCCATCGCCTTTTCAGAAGCACACCGACACCAATATATCTGAAATTACCTTTATCTATTTTTCTTATTTTTAGGATAATGGCTATTCTTTTATTTCATCTAGAAAATATTCATTCTTCCATAACAAAATTATCAACTTAATTGCACATTAAACCTATCAATTTTTCTACCTCATTTTACCAAGAAAACAAATTATGTTCTACTTTATTTTTTTTTTCATCTCTAAACTACTCCAGTACTTTTTTTAACCATTCTTTTGCAGTATCCTTCAGTTAATAAACTGTTTTCTTAAGTTTCCATAAATTCCCCTTCCTATATTCTCATGGTAGCCTCAAAATAAATTCTCTTTTTAATCAATCATCTTGAAGGTGAGCCGTCTTGACATCTAATGATATACATTCATAACCTTGATTAAATATGATACTTAACCAGAATTTCAACTTTTCTGCATTAAGTATTGAAGCATCTATTTCCCAACATTCTGCTTCTTCAAACCCTCTGACAAAAATTAACCTGGTTTTACAATATTTTCCCCCTCTTTTTTTCCAGTTATAATCCAACGAACCGATATCGCCTTTTGTCTTTTATCTACTACTCCCTCGTAGGTTTCCTTTCCTTAACAGTTTTTCAATTCTTTTTCCTAGGTTTTAATTATCTCACTTAGTATATTTCATTTCTTCTTCATCGCTTAAATCCTTTAAATTCTTTAATATCTAACCATATTTCTTCTCCATTAGATAAATATTCCACGATGTGGCTATCTCCCCATCTGTGACTCCTTCTTTTTCCTGCCCTACCTAATATCTCCCCATTTATTTTTTTCTTCAATGTTTTATTGATGATCTTAAATATTTGAAGTTTGAATTTTGATATCTTACTTCCTTGATCGTCACTATATCAGGCTTTAATTCTCTCCTTCTTCTTCTGTATCTTCTAACGTCTTCACACTCTCTTCTCTATCCGCTTCCTTCCTTTCCCTACCTAAATTCTCTTTTTTTCCATTCCAACTCTTCTTTCCTCTCCATTAAAACCTTGCTAAAGGTATTATAGCTATTATTATAGGTATTATTATAGTATTATAGCTATGTATTATAGCTATTTCTCTAACAGCATCTCCATGTTTACCTATAAGGATATTGTTACCAATTCCAATAGTTCTAGCTGATCCTTTCCAATCTTCCTTTTCTTCTCTTTTGTTGTAGACTTTTCTATTTCTTATTACATCTTGTAGTTTATGATTCATTACAAATTTTTATTCCAAATTTTACTTATTTTTCTCTCTACTTCATATTCTATTATATTAATTCTAACTTAAAACATATCATTTAAAATTTCTCTCATTATCATTTCATCATTCTTAGTTTTCTTTTGGACGGACTTGACTTTCCTTCATTCCACAGATTTTGGTACGTTGGATATTTCCATACACAATTCCTCCTTGATTTATTAAACTACTTAACACACATATTTCCTAATCCTAAGGCCATATTTTGATCCATTCCCCGCTCTCAGCCAACGTTACTAAAGCTTGAATGATTCATTTTATTTTTCTTATCTCGTTTTTTCATTTTCAAACCCTCAAACCTTCTATCACTTTTCCTGGTTACCCAAAGCATATAAACCAGCCTAAATTAAAGCTCTCATTGTGATTTCTGGTTTTTTATCCTTTATCAATTAGCTTGCCAATATCTAGTGGCCCTTTATTCAATTAGCTTTAGAGTATCTCTAGGCCAGGTCTATCATTTTCTCCTTCCAATTAATTATCCAATGTCTAATATAATTATTTCATTAAATGTTTTGCTCCAAGAAAATATCCTACTATGGGTCTATTTGACGTTGTATCTTTTATGCATCTCAAAATCTTTCAATTTACTATAACCCTGGTTTTTCAATTTATTCATAAGCCCACTTTCCATATCCTTACAGTTACTTCCGTATTTTGAAAGGTTCCCTAATATTTATCACATGAATGTGCAAACTGCGAATGTAACTTTTCATTCGATTTTTCATTTTCTTTCATTTTCCTTTATTCCTTTTCAACCTTCGTTTCTTACATCATTATTTTTATTTTTTTACCTTTACTAACGGATTTCTAAGATGACCCTTATTATCTTCTCTTAACATAATTAACTTTTGTTTTGTTATTTATTTCCATTTCCAAATTATTCCTTGCTTATTTCCTTATTAACCATGGAACATTTCCTTCCAATATTGCTTTCCTTAGGTAAATTTTTACTTATGTTATAAATAAAGTATTTTCCATACTCTATTCTAGAGTAAGCGGTATTTATAAAATTAAAATTTTTCCAAACTCGATATTATCTTCTTCAAATCTTCTCTGAATATATTTTCTATAATCTTGACTTATCATACTTTCCCACACTCTGTAGTTTGCACCTTGTACCCAAAATTCCTTCTATATTTTAAGTTTCATCTCTATTTCCCATCTTTTTCTTTGTCAAAAATATTTCATTTCTTCCCTCTGTTTTCTCTTTTTCTTCTTCCTTACTTTTCTTTTCTTCCTCTCTCTTTTCCTTAGTGTTCTCCATCTTCTGTTCTTATTACTTATGGTGTTCTGGACAATCCTTCGCTTAGCGACATTCTGAAGGACAAACAGCACTTAACAATCCCAAATTTATCTTTTGGGGTCTTTCCTGTTGTACTTTTTGTACTTTTCAATTACATCTGTACTTTACATTTCTTCTTGCCACTTCCCTCACTTCATCAATTCTTTTTTCATTTTCATTTTTTATGAATCAATCTTCAAAATCTTCTTCCTTCAAATATCCTCTTCATATCTCTGACTATTCTATCATATGTTAATTTTTCCTTACCTCAGGGTTCTATGCTCCTTCGATCTTTTAACCTTGATATTATCTACACATGATATTCTTTAATCTCTTTTTGACACTAAAACTTTTTTTCTCTTACTGTGAACTTACAATCTTTCAGATTTTATCATACTTCGTTAAGAATTTTTATATGTTTTCTCCTTACTTCGTTTTGGTTTCCATATATTTTTGTTATTTTACCGTTTAATTATCTATTTTTTTAAAAAATTTATCATCTAACTTGCCTAGTAGTGTTTTGACCACTATGTTTTTATACATCAAATCCTTTTTTAGTAAATTATTTTATCCCTCCTAAAATACTATACAGTAAGCTTATCCTTATTAAAAATGCTGGATATTCTATTCTATTTTTCTACAACTCATAACCAACCTATTTCTCCACACATAATTAATGTTTTTTTTTTACTTTTATCCACCTAACCTTGGAAACTGTATTTTTTATTCTCTTCACATATTTATTTTTCCCCTCCCTTCCCTATTACTTCATACAATTTGTTTCTCCTTTGGTTTTATTTTTAAACAAAAGGTTTGTAAATTACTCTCTGCTACCACTAAGAAAATTAGTAAATAAATGCTAAACAGAAGTAATCACTTCCCGTTAAATGTCAATTTAATTTTGCAAAGTATTTATTCTTTCTTCACGTAAAATAATTTATTTAGCTAAAATGATACACAAATCACATGTGAGGAACTCTACAGAAAAAAGAGCACACACACGTACAAAATATTTGTTTCATAAAACATTAATTACCTTTCTCACCAAATTTAATCTTACTAACATTTATATTAAACTAAATACATTTCCAATAATAAAAATAAAGGAAAATTAGGAAGCCTATTTTCTCAAATGAAGATACCTCATATTTAAGAAAATCGTTGACAAATTAGTTATATATTATCATAGATATATTTCAGAAGAAGATAAAGCTTTTGAAGACTGGGCTTTTTGTTTAATGTTTAACAATTTTGTGTTTAATGTTTAACAATTTGCTGAAGGAGAAAAATTATTTGGGAATCTACAAGCGAAAAATAATACGATCTCGTATAAGGAAAGAATTTAAATCAAGACATTAGTTAGGAAACATGTATTTTATACATTGAAAATTATGTGCATATTTTACATAAAAAACGTACTCTCCGTGCAGTGAAAAAGAAGAAAATATGGCTGAAATTCAAAAAAATTTTTATCTGCTATTGCAAGCAATACTGTAGTTCTAAGTATTTAAATATACTATCTAGTATAGTATATATTGATCTATCCTCCTATTTTCATTTATAATAAAAATCTACTTCTATCCTGCTACTAATCTAAAATATATACACACTTAATAAATATTACTTGTGTGGTTGTGATTCAATACTATACTATAGTATGACGTATAGTATGATTCAAGGCACAATTTAATTAACAAGTAATTGTATATATACTATTCTATACTAAGTACCTCGGTATAGTTATATGCTAAGTTACTATTAAGCAATAAAAGGTAAGGGCCATATTATCGCAAGGCTACGCTGCTCCAAGTCCGTAGGACTCATATCACTCTCTTCACCGAATATCAAGTACTTCTGCCCACCGGAAACGGAGCTCGGATACACCACACTTTTTGCGGTAATGCCAATTCATAATGCATATAAATACTATTATGGAATTGTCTCTTATGTGTAGAAAGGTCTTCTTTCTACTCCTGTTCTCAGGCGTATTTATTGGTCCCCGGCGCGAAAGGCTTAGGTTGTGGTGTAGAGTTGGATTCACGGTTGGCCTTCCCCTTAGGATTAAGTTACGTTATTCTTCCGTCTCGCTCTCAGCTTAGATATGCAGTTAGGAATACGTATTATAGATATCAACTACGAGTTAAAAGTTATTAGGTATCTCATGGTGCGGTTAGGAATAAAGATCTATCGCCCTCTGGTGTGATGTCAATATGTACAAGCGTCAAGTCAAGGGGTGTGCTGTCAAGATGAGGACTATCAAGGTCAGGTCAAGAAGTCAACTAAAAAAACTATTCGATATTTCCGACTAAAACTATCTATTCAATAGATTACTCAATAGTGGCCAAACTGAAATTTGTAAATTTTCCCAATTCCCTGAGAACCTTACTCGTTCCGTATGGGTTAAAGATACTATTTGATGAACCAAACACACTACTGACTTACTCAAATCCGTATTGAAAGATCGAATTCTTGTTGATCTTCTGTACCTGTGGTGAAAATCACTACTACCTCTATAATAACTATACGAAGGTTAATCCTAAAATTTCTATTAAATCTAACAATATCTTCTTTGTCGTCGAAATAGCGATTTTACTCCTTTAATTTCCTGTAATTTTCAGCCCTTTTCCGCGGAGAGAGAAGAGAGCACGAATTTAGCCCATAGATGTGCGAGGTATGATTACGCAATCGGTATATATATATCAGTTAAAATAAATTCAATCACGAGATTTTATCCTTCCTTATCCGAACAATCACTTCTGTGTGACATTTATTGCTACTCAACATGAAACATTTACTTAAATCTAACTAGTACTGTTACCTTAGCTCTATTGTTTCACCTATAACTTATCTTATGTACAGCAACCTCTACGTCATCCTTAGTAATAACGATATTAATCTCGCTATTTCCCCTAGTTCCAAATACTCTAACTTTACGTATCACGTATAAGGATCCACAGACAAGTTATATATCATTTACCTTGAACCTTTGGTGATTCCCTGTTGCTCTATTGTACCAATAGATGATCTTACATTATAACTGCCTTTTTCACCTAATAGCGTGAATTGCAGTGTGTAACTATTATCTTACCCAATATAGAAATCTTCCTGGACTTCTTACTATACAGTTAGATATTTATATTAGGGAAACAAATGTAATATTTCACTACGTCTTTCCACTACCATCCTTTAATAATTCAAGTAATTCCTGACATTAGTATAGTATATAATGGATCCATGTACTTAACGTAAGTATCCTTAACTTCGTATGTGGATATTACCATCTTATATCTTTTTCCTAGGTACTGTACTATCTATATTACCACAGATATACCTAGTTAATTCTTTTTAATCATCCTCCGTTCCGAAATGATGGCCTTTCCGGTAATTTTAGGGGATCTCGCCTCGTTATTAAAGAGAAATAATTTCTTTGTTAATCAATCTTGAGCTAATATTCATACCGGTAGCTTTAGTTCGTGGGGAAAGGAAATCAGTGAATTGCTTAATAGGAAATAAATAGGTCAATTTAGTAATTCTATGTATAAACTTATATGTGAAAATCATTTAAACATTATTCGTTTAACGAAACGTACGTTCATCACTTATTCGGAAGTATCATTTTCATAACTATCTTTAATACGTAATACTGAAAACTTTTCTCTTAGAAATTTTAAGTTCTAAATGTTATTATTTATTAAAAAAGCTTCAATTCTTCACATATAAATACTTTCTATTATTTATTCCATGCAATCTTATATCTTTATATATATCCTCTATTTCTTGAATTTTTCTCGCGTAAGAAGCAAATAAAATTAAATGACTCAGAAAATTACTCCACTATGGGACAAAGTTATAATTTACCTTTCATAATCTCGAACTTAATAGTGGCAATAACCAACTTAAATGTACATATTTATAAATTTATTACTATTTTATTTAAATAATCGCCCATCATAAACGCCATTTTTTTGATATTTATATTAAATGAATATTTATACATACATCACTTAATTCTCAGGTTTATTTTATTATATACATTTATAATTAGTAACAATAAGACACGTAAAGGTCTTATCATTACCTTTATTATCTTCAACTTAATTATGCATATTTTTATAAATTATTTACTAACTTTACTATAATACGTGTCATGTTTATCGTCTTGCTGCTATCATTCGTTAATAAACTTCACTCATTATTCCGTCGGGCGCCCGATTACCTGCGTCCAGTATTGTTATACTATTTGCAGACGGTCCCGCACACCGGACGACATCTGCCCTTCTACTCGCAATTCGCACTGTGCATTCCTGTCTCTTCCTCATTCTGTATCTTTTTGTTAAGATGGGTGCGAGTACCATTGATTCATTGCTTGTTCCACGCGTAGCCGGCGTCACGATTCGTACTCTTAGCAGAGGGCCTTCCCTTGTGCCTTATCGCACATCACGTTCCCTGGAACCTGTCTAAATAACGCAGGACTTAAACGGGATGTTGCTGTCACCGTCGCAGGATGCATAAACCGTTCTACAAATGGAAACATCATCCTTCAAAGTTTCATTTATCTTCTTCATCTCCCCCCCACCCCCGCCCCTACCCGTCATTACCGAAGCCTTCCTCCCCCACTCCTCGCAATCTCTCCTCGTCTTTTGCAAATTCGCTTTTTATAACTATTTATTATCATGGTCCAATCATGGCGGTAGAGAGCTCTCTAATCTTGCGGGGAGGAATGTACTAGATCGAATGTTCCTATTTCAATAATTTGGTAACACTCAGTAACTATTTCACTGTCAAACATAACGTTCTCTTACTTACTTATTAACGATTACACTACATTCCTTTAATTTTTTAATTGTTTACATCGGAGATAATAATTTTCGGCTACCCCCACACCACTTCTATTTATATCTAAGCCATTATTTTATTTTACGCTTGATGATTTTTTCAGTTATTACTTCATCCCCCATGACTCAAGTTTCCATTTTATTTAACAAAACAAATACATTAAGTTAATATATTAATCTATAAACACTTATAATACTATAATTTTTTTTCCTTTATTTCTCTGATTTTTTATATAGTGCTCAGCTCCATTACTATTTTCTCTTTTAACTTCAATACAAGCTGCTTTTTCTGCTTCTCTCGCCTTCTTACTCTATGAACTTATTACATGAGCATCATGAATTAATATCCTATGGCTGCTTAAGGTTTCCATAAATCCGAATTCCCTTTGAAGTATTATAGTATCTTATGCGTCGTCGCTCACTCGGATATCTTATCTTCTAATTGTTGTCTTTATCATATACTAAACAACTTCATTAAAACATCAAATCCTACATCCTATACACTTCACTGGGTAAGTAAATAAGTTAATCTATTAGTAGATCGAATGGAAATAATACTTCGAGTTAAAATAACACTTAACTATGATTTAATTTCCATATTTTATCGGTCATTCCATCACTTTGGGCACGTTTCATCCTTATAGGGCATCATTTATTATCTCTGGTTTGATTACGAATTTGAAAGTTTTCAATCTCCGCGTTCCACCATCCTTGGACCACATTTCACCAATCTATTGGTGATAACATTCATAATCTCTTAGAGTATATACACCTTGGACGTTAACACCCATTTCCATTTTTCATTGGACACTTCATTAAATCTTGGGCTACATGCTATATATCATTTGTTATCAGTCAGAAATTGGTCTTAATATAGTATTTTCATCTTTTTTTTATTCAATATTTTCTTTTTTCTTTAGCTTAATATATTATTTTTTGATATTCCTCATTTTTTTTTTTCTATGTTTAAGCCTTTTCCCGCTGAGCATTTGTTGATTTCCGCACCCTATAGCGATTTTATTCTTTTAGTTCGCGGGCTACAGGCATAAGTTGATATGGTATTTATTTTTATGGCTGTTTTGAACTCATTGCCTTTATGAGACTTTGTGTTTTCCTGGGTTTCACCTTATCATAGACAATTTTATATGGTCTAATTTTCATTTTCCTTTAATTTCTGTAATATACATTTATTATTATTAATCATTTTCGCTATTATTATTCTCTCCTCGAGCTCTTTCTATAATTTTGGAAATATCTACAACCTATGTTTTACTGATCATATGACTAAACATGCACTGTATATAGATGCACACAGTGTTTAACCAAAATACCTTCAAGATATGATGCAACTCTTGTTAGTACTGTTTTTTTTCATCTATCATTTATTTTATTCCCTTGGTATCTCGTACTAATTCTACTATTCTGCATAACTCTTAGGCACTTTCCTCATAGTTTAAGTTCTACCACCTCGAAATCCACTTGGTCTCATTATTAGTCATTCCTTTGTAGTGCAATCCTTAATTAATATCAAATATTATTTATTATATTCAATTTCCTTATCCATGAATGGTCTTACGCATTTCGACATTTTCTATATCTTCTTCGGCCCCGCGTTTTCGTCATCTATGTTTAATGCGAGTTACCTTGTAACATTAAATGTATAATTCCCTATGTTTATACTTTTTTCTTACAATTGTACATAATAAGTGAATAAAAACCATATTCTTTTTCTCTTGAGTTTCATCTCGCATATTTCTACTGGTGTTTATATTACATTTTTCTTATCTTATTAACGCTAATTGGGTAAATTTGCTTCAACTTCTACAAATTTTTTCAAACCCTTCCTTTATATATATACTGGCTGTCTTGGTGTGTTACTACATTTTACTTACTGTTCTCCAACTAACTAACAGCTCTTTTGAAGCGTCGTACCTACCTAACACAATGGAAAGTTCCATATGACTGGGTCATCATATAGTAACCTGGGCCAGATGAGTATTATAAAAGCTTTTTATATTTCAGAACGAAGATTATCTCGGTTCACCTACATACAATTAAGACTTCTCCACCGCTTATATTTTCTTATTATTATTTTTTACTTATATACTTGATTTCCTTATATAATCTCTAAGGTTACAATATTTGTTGGTTGTCACCTATGGTATTATATGCAGCATAATATTTCTAAATGAGATACTTTGCCCCGATTTATATAAGAATTTATGACAACGGACTGTTTTATTTCATCATCAGCTTCGTGATGAATAACCGCGTGCTTTACACTCACACGTTATACATATATCATATAATATATTTATTATTATTATATTATAATATCCATAATATTACTATATATATTATATATATATTTATATTATTATATAATATATATTTTTTATATATATATATATATTTATTAATATGGATATACATAACGTTATTTATTCTATACCCATCAATATGAGAAATTTGTCACTACAAAATAGTCTTACTTATTCATATTAGAATGAGGCCCTAGGGTCGAATTATTTTTTTTAACTGTTCTATATAGACGTGAGACTTATTTTAATATTTACACATTATGAATTAGGTTAGGTTAGGCTGGATATTTATTGGACTTCGGTTTTTTGTACAGTGAGGTTAATTAGGTTAATAATATATAGGTTAGGTATGTTTTGTAAGAATCAAGGAGCTCGCTTTCATGGTAGGTATCCGGTAGGTCGGTTAGGGTTGGAATAGTACTGGTAGAATAATAAATTTCAATTTTTGTCCATTAATATAAATTATATATTATAAGAGTTCATAATGTAGCAGTGGCGGTGCCCGGTGCGTGGGTGGACCCCATGTGAATCTTTTTATTATGAGATTGCCGCTGAGTGTCGTGGCGGGCGGCGTATTAGCCACCCTTTATCGCGAATATATGTGCGTTAGTGTCAGGTGAGTGTTGCAGGTAGCGAGAGTATGGCGGGTGGTGCCAGGATGCGGATATGTCTGGTGTGGTACGACCTTACTACCGGTGCGGTGCGTGGGGTATGCGGTAGTGCCGCAAATCAATCCGGACTCGGCCAACGCTAGTTTCCAGATATGACTATATTTTTATTTTTAAAAAATCATATTGTATGTTAAATACATTTGATGTACAGAAATAATTTAAATAAAATTTGAAAATTTATTATATCGAATTTATTTCTAATTTCTATTATTATAATAAATTTTAAAGCAATATATTTTTATTGACTCATTCATTCTTAATCGATTTCTCTATTAACTGTTAAAAAATGTATAAATTTCACCCACAACTCTGACGGGAGACGCCGAGGACGGTCCAACTAGAAGGAGCGCGTTGACGGAAATGGTAAGCAGGATACGCTGCTGTGAGAAAGGAGAGGAAAGTTATTTCAAAAGCTTCCCTTATCGAGAGTTGATTTAACATAATGATAATTATGTGCTTCATTTTTCTAAATTAAATTTGGAAATTTTATAATACTATAATTTTAAGCAATTTTATATATGTTTTTATATAATTTCTGCTGCAGCCATGCACATCCAAAGAAGAATCTCAATAAGGACGATAAGCTATAATTTTTTTAATGATTTAATATAAATAAAAAAAAATTTAAAAAAAAAAAATTGAACAAAATAGGAAATGTCATCGTTCATATCATTGCTTATTCCTTACTTATTGTCGCGTCAAAATTATCCTTCTAAATTTACGAGTCTTCGTTTACCATCAAACTGCTTCTCTCTCTCTCTCTCTCTCCTCTTTTCTCTTATCTCTCCTCTCTTCTCTCTTTCTCTCTCTCTTTATCATTCTTTTAATAATTCTTATCTCTCTCTCTCTCTCTCTCTCACCATAATTCTTCAATTGACCAACGAATTGGTAAACAATACATTATCTATCTATCTCAAATATCACTATTATTACTGTGATCAAAAACAATCAAGCAAAAAAATTCTATAACAAGATGGGAATAAGTCATTATTTGTAATAAACGACAACTATGTCCAACTACAAAGATATTGTGGCAAACATCCAACCTTCGTTCAAGTCGGTACTTATAATTCTTCACTCCATAGAGCCCTCAGGTACATAGGTAGCAACGTGGCAGCCCAAATATTTCATCCACGATATTTTCTGAACCAGGAATTTTGGTGATCCAACACACCGGCAGACCAGAATAATCAGGTAGTCTCCTCTACAAATAAAGAGAACAGATTCCCGATCTCCCAAAGCGAGACCACAAACTTTGGCCGACAAACTGACTTCATTTCATAGTCGATCCCCACACAACAAGGTTCATTCGGCATACAAATATTTTCTGATTATATAACCTCCTTAATAAAGCGTTTACATTTCTTCTTCGATTTAGCTTAGTCTCATATATCACCTATCTAACAAGTACCAATTTACGCACTGTACAAGTAGTAGGTATTACAGGGCTTCTTCTCAGTTTCGGTTTAGATCTCTCTACTTTTATCCTGATCTCCCACTCACCACGTTTTCATTTTTGTCTTGGTAATATTATACATCGCAAACGAATAAATAAAAACCCATTTACATAAACAGGTTAAATAATAATTACTCAAATTATTAACATCAATCTTTTTTTAAATTTTTTATTATTTATATCTCTACCATTCTCAAAGATCCCTAAAAAGTTCTTAAAACATTATACTCCATGCAAAGTGCTATTTCATTATAAATTTCATTCAAAAATGAGAAACAAATGCTCTTCTTCATAAGTATTTACGATTTGAGATTTTTTGCTCATTGTGAATATATATTCTATGTATAATGCTCACATATAATTGTCTTCACTCTGATATTCGCTAACCCATTAGTTTCTTCTACTTATAAATAATATGAATTTTTATTTAGAGTGAGATCAGTATATATTCTTGCATAATCGTCTAACCTATTTTTATTATGTACCGTTAAGCTTTCACCTATTTGCTATTTATATATATATTAATTATTACGCTATTTCTTACACTTATAACAACTACTCTCTCCTTTAAGTAATTTACATTTATTATGCCTATATTTGTGCATTCCTACAAGTGATAAGTCTAACGTAAAATCTACACTTTATAGACATACATAATGACATCGTTTTAATCAAATAAGTCCTTAGTCTTTTACTGTCCTATATGTTAATTACATAGTTTATTTTTATATATTTTATGATATCATTATCTGTATTTAATTCTGATAACTTTTATTTTAATTTTTATGGTAAATTTCCTAATTTCTCCTTTTTCTTCCTTTGCTCTTTGTCCCATATTTTTTTATTAAAGCCAAATTTTTCCCTAACCCAGACCTTTCTGACTTTTGCCTCAGGACAGCGTCAGGACAGAACCACTTGGCTGCACAATAGCACGCGTCACGCTCTTATTATTCCTTTTTACCCCGGCAGCTGTTTGTGCTAGATTTTTACGACGACATATGATAGGTCTAAGTTTGTGGTTTCAACCTGGCTTTCCCACTCTATATCAACCTGTTAGTGCCTATAACTAATCTGTTATTATGTTCGTATTTAAGTGATCAGAGAAGGAAACAATTATCTTATTATTTACTGTGTCGGATTAACTACAACATCAGAGACTTTCCTACCTCACTAATTTTTAGTAATTACATTATATTGTTCTATTTATCCCCTCTATATCATACTAAATTCAATCACTGTGGCCAATCATAACATTATTATTATCCTTACTATTAAGGTAGTATGATTATTATCCTTGCAGGAAGGCATCCAGTCTACCTAAGTCTAGTTGTGTCTAGTTAACTCTAGCTAAATCTGGTTATATCTGCAATCATTACAAGAAACTCCCATATCAGCGGAAGGTCTTATCTTCTACCAGATCCTTAATTCTGTTGTTTCTCTATTTGGCTAAAATTCTCATACTTCCCTTAATCTACTAATAACTATTCCTCTAATTTGTGTTCTTTTCTTCAACGAATATCATCTCTTCAATGTATCCTTTCTATCTTTATATTCATCCTCTATTATTATATTATGTCTACAATTTTAATTCGCACACCTAACGAGCTGGTGTTGTTTTCCTCTAACTTATCTGGGCCTTTAGAGAGGCTATGCAACGGCCGCAGGAGGGGCTCAGAGGTCTCGAGACATTTATTGGAGGTTAACATGCTCTCTCTAGTTAATGTTGTGGCTGAGACTTTTTTTAACCCCACTGTATGTTAAAAGGCGGGCGAAATTAAGCTTGCTTTGGTTCACAGATTCGGTCGTTTGCGGGTTTAATTGGTTTTGTTAGGCTTAATTGTGCTGTTAGGTTTGAGATCCTCCCCGTATGGTTGCTAAGTAAAGTTAGTGGGAAGCTAAAAGTTAGGATGCAGGTCCAAGGAAAAGGTCAGCGTCATTCAATGTAGTCAAGGTCACTAGGTGTCAGGTCGGTTCCAGAGCTGGTCAGGTCAGAATTAAGCACAAAAAAAAGGTTAATTTCCTCCATGACTCATCATTTGGGTATCCTAATGAGGTAATCTCCAATGTTGCTAATTATTTTTGAATCGGTCCAACAGTTAGCCTTGGGTTATCCGTGTGGGCGTAAAAGACTTTAATATATTACTAATAATAAGCTATTAAAAACTATCTACTATTTTTGAACTTTAGGTGAACAATTATAAACCCAGTTATGAAGAATGTATGCTGGTGATTTATTTTCCTTTGAACTATGTCAGCCTACTATGCATCACGTATCATTTATAACAATATTCTAACTACTATTATCACTGCTTGAGTCTTGTATTTGGCCAGTCGTACAGATACAAGTCTTCGGCTCGGCATTGGACTTTGTATAGACCCTATGCCAATTTCTGATTACAAGATTCGTTTGCATTTCTTGTCTTCCTATGGTTTGATCAGTCTAAATTATGGGGGTTATTATTCCTTATCCTCTAGGTACTTTACAACTATATATTCTAGTATCAAACGACATCATTCTGCCTTCCTGCCTTTTGTATTCTTAGCTTTTCCTTATTATCTGAAGTTATCTGCGGATTCTTTCTCCTTTAGAGGAAAGGCATACAAAGGGACTTATAGAGACGTGTGGCAAAATCTCTTATTTTCGATGTCAGATATTTGGATCTGACCGGAAGATCTATGGATGTATGATAGCAGGTGCATCTTTTTTTGCACATAGCTTTGAGACGCTTTGACGGGTTCTATTCACAAACAGTATAGAGGATTGGTTTGAAGTGGATGCCGTTATCCGTGGAAAGGCGGAGGCGCGCGACGCGAGTACCGCGAGAGGTTGAGTACGATAGTTGTTGGCGTTGGCACTGCTCTTCTATTCGCAATTTCATCATAATATTGGTCATTCTATTTCTTTTCTTACCCTCCTAATAATAATATTATAATACTATAAGTTTATAAGAAAAATATACTTATCACTTCATTATGTCTATATTTATCTCCAAAATATATATCTTTGCATATTAATATTTTAAATATTTTCACATCGGAGAATTATTATCTTTCTTATATTATCTCTTTATCCGCTATCAATAATTCAGTTAACAGCAGTCCGAATCGATCCATAGTCCATTCCAACCGAAGACTCTCCCCAGAGACCCAGTCCTCTAACACGACCCCACCGTCACTCCCCCCCGGCCCACGCCCGTCCTCCCAACGCGCCCGTCTCCCATGCCGTACTCCAATCTACAATTATAGCAGGCCTACACGACTGTATCCAAAAAGCAGCCATAAGTCATTCCAAACTGCGACCTCAAGTTTAATTTTACCAAGTACACAGTCTCATCCAAACGCGAACTCACAAGTCCTCCAAAGAGACACGTCATTCCCAAAAATGAAGCCAGTCATCTCATTAAAGAGAAAAATATAACTGATACTCCAAAAAGAAAAACCAGTCTCCCCCAAAGAGACAGCGTCTCCAAAAAGAGACACAAGTCTATACCCCAACCAAGAGACATGTCATTACAATAAAGAACGTCAGTTACCCCAAAAGAGTACAGTCATCCAACAAGACCAGTCCCCAAAAAGTACAGAGTCTCAATTAAGAGAACAAGTCATTACCAAATAAGACATCAGTCATTCAAAAGATGACAATGTCAACTCCCACAAAGGAGCGCTATAAGAGTCTCCCCCCAAAAAGAGACATCCGTCCTCAAAAGGAGACCAATCACTCCAAAAAGAGACTAACCTCATCCCAAAATAAGAGACATCTTAGTGATCATATACTATATATAAATAAAAGGACCAGTGCATCTAAATAAGTATAAGTAAACACAGTCTCCAAGAGACAGAAGTCACTCCAAAGTGTAGAAACCAGTCACCTCCAAAATGAGACAAACAGTTCAAATGCCCAACTGTACAGTATAAGTATATACCTCAATAAAAGACCCTATATATATATTACGTCCATTCAAAATGAGACACAGTCTCAGAATGAGACATATATATATATTACACGTCACCTCATAAAAGAGCACAGTCATCCCAAAAGAGACTCCGTCACCAAAAAGAGACATCAAGTCATTCCAAAAGAGAAGAGAGTCTACATCTCTAATAAGATGAAATCACACTCAAATGAGACCATCACTTCAATAAGATGACACAGATCATCTAAATATGAGTAAGAATTTCTCAGGCACCCAGTGGGGTTGCACAGGGCTACTCTAGATAAATTAAATGTTTAGGAAATTTTAAGAAAAGATTATTAGTAATTTTCTAATTCCTTTAAAATAAATAATTTCAAAATAAATAGTTTTAGTTAAAAAAATAAAAACAAATTTTTATGAAATAATTATCTATTTAAATAATAATTCATTAACTAACTGATTATAATTATTAAAATTAATTTTTTTGTTTTTTATTTTTATTTTTAAATATTAGTGACTGCATTGCGCTAAAGATTTATTCTATATGTATAAAACTTCATACAGAATATCAGGCCTCCTTGATTTGAATATTATATATTATTATATATTTAATAGATATATATATAATATATTATATTAATCTATATTAATAATCTTTCAAGCTTGTATTTATACAAAAATTATATTAATTATATTATATAATTATATCTAATATATTATATTTATTATTATTATATTAATATATATATATTATATATACTATATATATTCTATATATATCTTTTTTTTTTTCATAACTAATATTTTCTCAGAAATTTATACTACTAATAAATTGGACCAAATATACCATGAATATGTATTTTTTTCCCGGTGTGGTGTAGTTTTGGACAGCTATGGATTGAGTATTTGTGTGATTATTATGTTAACTGGATTTTCACCATATATATATTATAATAATATTATTATATATATATATATTATTTATAATTATTATATATATATATAATATATATAATATATATTATATATATATATATATAATATCACAAGTTATATATGTATATATATATATTATATAGTAGTAGTATATATATACTTAATTAATTATAAATATATATATATTAATACTAATATATAATATATATTATTATATATATATATATTATATTATATTATTATTATTATATATTCTACGGTATATATATATAACATCTATATATATAGCTATTTATCATTATTACTTCTATTATGTATATTATTATATATATATATTAATTATAATTTATATTTATTTATATATAATCTATATTTATTATAAAATATAATAAATATTTATATATATAAATATAATATATTATTATTATAATTAATATATTAAATTTTATATATTATACTATATATATATAATATTAATATATATTAATATATTATTAATCTATATATTAATATGATATTAATTATATATGTACTATAATATATTATAAATATATCATATATATTATAATTACTTAATAATAAATATATATAAATTATAATAAATCTTATAATATTATCAATATAAGAAATAAATAATTAAATTAAAAATAATGTTAATTATATTATATATATATATATATATATCTCTCTATTTTATTATTCTATATATTCTTCCTATCTTATTTAAATACTTACTATTATTAATATTTTATATATCTATCTTATATTTATATATTATATAATATTATATATATATTTAAATAATATATATATTATAATAATTATTATTATTATATATAAATTATATATTAATATATTAATATAATATATTATGTAAAATTTAATTCTATATTCATAATATATATTTATACAAGAATAACTATATGTATACATATAAATATTATAATACATAATTCATAAATATATATGTATATTATATATATATTCTATTTATACTAATATTATATATATATATCTATATATATATATATATATATATTTTTATTAATTAAATATATTATATATATATTATTATTAAATATATTTTAATTTAATATTATTATATATTGAGAATATAAATAAGTTATACTTAAAACGTCCCTCACGTAACAAGGATCGTAGGAGTCTATCATATGGGTCATATAAATTTTATTTTTAACCCTAATAGGGTCTATGATATAGTTTGATATACTAGGGACGAGATATGATTTTTTTTTAAATACCTGTTTACTATAGGGCTCTAGAATTAGGTTAGTGTTTAGTATAAGTATTAAGGTATTAGAGTTTAGGTTTTAGTTGGATTAGTTAGGTAAGGTTAGTTTAAAGTTTAGGTTAGGTTATAGTTAAAGTGATTTGTTTAGGTATCATGGTACTAGGACAGGTAGGTCAGTATAGTTGGTAGTCTAAAGTCAGTGTCATAATATTAAGGTTAGGTCAGTATCAGGTCGGTCAATAGTAAACAATAATAATATTTATATTTCAGATACTAAAATCATACTTATTATTAATGAAAAATTGAGTTCTTATGTTAGAATAAATTTTTTTTTTGAATTACGAATAACGAGAAGGTGATATTAGAAGATAAAATTTATAACACTATAAATATATATATATGTTTATATATTATATGGTATAATGTAATATAATTATATATATACATATATATATTAATAATATTTATATTTATCATATTTATAATATTTAATATTATTTCCTTATAGATTATGATTTATTTTCTAAGTATTATTATAAATTACTATTATAATTATATCTATTGTATTTATATTTTTTTATAATATTACTATATATCTTTTTTTATTTATTATTTATATAATTATATTATTATATATATTATATTATATTTTATAGTGAGAGAGAGAGGGAGAGACGAGAGAGAGAGAGAGAGGGAGTGAGAGAAGAGAAAGAAGAGATGGAGTCGCCTGATAATATTATTGTATATATATTATTTATTATATATATTATATATATTTTATTATATATTTATATTAATATATTATATATATATGATATTATAATATATTTAGTATATATATTATATATTGTTTATTTTATATATTTATTATATATTTATATTATATATTATATATAATTTATATTATATATATATTTATTACTTATTATATATACTCTATATATACTATAATTATATATATTTATCGTGGTACCATGTTGAATCAAATACAAGGTTTCTATTGGAATTGAATTTAATTACTAGTAAGAACAATAATTAATTTGGTTTATTACAAAACGATTATTCGCGCCGATCACCTTTCAAACTGATTTTTATTTTTATTATTTACACATTATGTTTGGGTAGATAGATAATTTATTTTTGGGGCACTGTGTTAAACCCAAACAAAAACGTTAAATACTATATTCAGTTCACGATTAGGTGGGAAATATCATTGAAATGCTAGGCAAACAACGTGAGCGAGTGCAGATCGTTGTTTGACAAATTGGCAACTGTCTTAATATTGGTGTGACGATCTATTTTAAGATAATAGATAAGAATCCGCAAATCGAGATGTTCTAGATCAGGAATACCGTTCAGCATGAGTGTCTTAACGGATCCGTCCCTGACTTTGTAATACAGGATTGCACCAAAATGGAGTGTCCAGTCACGATTTCCACATAATGGAGTGTTCTAGATCCAAGGATTATCCGCCACACATGGGTGTTCTACGATCAAATCGTCCACACAGGTTTATGAGTGTTGTTTCGTAGGATCGTCAAAACATGAAGTGTTGTAATTAAGATCGCCACATGAGTGTATTAGATTACGCATCCGCAACCATCGAAATGTTAGTTCAAGATACCGCGCCAACATGAGTTGGTCTTAATTAAGTATAATATCAATGAGTTATTGTAGGAAGATCTCCACCACATGAAGTGTGTGTACTAAAGAATCGCGCACACATGAGTGTACTAGTCGATCCGCACACCACATCGAGTGTTCTTCCGATCAGATCGCCACAAATGGTGTTCTAGGATAAAGATCTGTCACACTATAGAGTTTGAGATATCGCCACCACTAAGGTGTTTGTAAAATTCAGACGCCCACAATGGTTGTATGTACGAATCCGCTCACGACATGGTTTCTAGCTAGGGAACAAGATCGCAACATGGAGTTGTTCTAGATCAAGATCGTACTGACATGATGTTGTAGAGATTCGGCGACACACATGAAGTGTTTTGTAATATCAAGAAGATGTAGTAAAATAGATCACGACCCCCACCAATCGAGTGTTCTAGATTATAAGATCACACTTAAATAGTGGATTGGTGTCTAGATTTAATTGATCCGGTCACCCACATGGAGTTTTAAGGATCAAGAAATCCGTCAACCATGAAGTGTTAAATAGATTGCCAGCAAATTTAGTGTACTACACTCTTTATAGATGGCGCCAAGACATCGGAGTGTTTCGATCAGATCCCAATTAGTTTGTTTAGATGAAGATCGCCAAAACACTACGTGGAAGTGTTGTAGATTAACAGATTCGTCCATAATGGGAGTGTACTAGATACAGAACAGAACGAATCGGTGTTCTGAGATTTCAGAATCCGGACCAATCGGAGTGGGTTTGCTTTTTCAATGATCGCCTACCACATGAGTGTTTTTCTAGAAAGATCTGTCCACCACACATGGAGTGTTTAGATCCAAGCCGCAAATATGATGTTCTGTTCAAGATTTTCCGAACAGTTGCGCGTGTTGTTCTAGATAAGCCTCCACTGAAGTGTTGGAAATATAGATCCCCCACTATATTTGTGGAGTGTTTAAGATTCAGATCGGACGCTACCAATCGGATGTTTTTAGATAAGATTGACAGACATGAGTGTTAGCCCTAGATAAGATCGCTCGTACTGGAGGTGTTGTAAGATTGATTAGATCGTCCACCCCAATGAATGTTGCTAGATGAGATCGCGGAATCAAATGGAAGTGACTTGATAACGATTCCCATACCAATCGAGTGTTAGATAGATGCCACGCAATGGGTGTAGTAAGTCGCAACGACATGGGTGTTCTAAAGAGTAAAGCTTCCGTGCCCACATGAGAGTTTGTGATCACGATCCACGCACTGAGGTCGTAACTAGATCCGACCGTCCACATCGTGGTTCAGATTATGATCTGGAAAGATGGAGTTTTCCCTAAGATCAAGGTCGCTCAACTGCGACATGGATGTTTGTAGATAATCATTTCGTCACCACATGAATTTTGTATAATTCACTACCACTGGGTGTTTAGATTCAGATCGCAACATCGAGTGTTCTAAGATCAATGATCCCCCCCTAATTGGATGTCTTCAAGATCCTACACAGTGGGTGGTTGTTCGTCAGATCTGCAGTACATGAATGTTGTAATGACTGATACAGGTGGGAGATCGACATAGAGAATGGAGCGTAAATGAATTACGTCGCGCCATCCACAAGTCGAATGTTTAGAATGGTCAGATCCTCTTCCACCACCGAGTTTCTAGATCAGATCGCCCACATTGGATGTTATTAATGAAGATCCGCCCGCGACATGGAGTGTTTAGATCGATTGTCACCACATGAAGTGTTTGAATCGTCGCCACAAGATGGAGTGTATATAGATCAGGCCGAATTCACAATCAAGTTTCTATGATCAAGATCCGCACCATGATGTTCTGATCAGATGCTAATCATCGGGTGGTTGTAGATGATGATCCATCCACCAGCAGTAAGTGTTCTGTATAACAAGGATCCGCCACAAGTGGAGTTGTTACTAGATCACGTTGGGAAGATGTGGAGTATTATTGATCAAGTATCGCACCACACAGGCATTTTCCAAGGATTCCTTCTCATCATGAGTGTTGTAGATAATCCGTCCAGACATAAGGTGTAACATCAAGGATCGCGCCACCACATGGAGTGTAATAGATAGAGCTACATCCATCGGGGTTGTTCTAGATCCAAGATCCCCCACACAGAGTGTTCAGATCAAAATCGTACATACCACATGGTGGTTGTGTCATCCGACACCTCTGAGTGGTTGTATCAAGATCGCCAACATGGTGAATAGATACTGATCGCAGCACGATGAGTGTTCTAGATAAGATCCACAACAAGGATTGTTTCTAGATCAAGACCGCTCCAATTGCGTGATTTTGATCAAGATCGTCAGTAATGAAGTTTGTAATCAGCATGACCACACATTTAGTGTCTAGATTCACGACCGCCCAATTCGGTGCTAGATCGATCCGCCCAACATTTAGGTTCTAGATGATATGATAAACGTCACTTGGTGTTGTAGTCAGCTGTCCCACTATGTTGAGTGTTGTATGATGTCCCCATGTGAGTTCTAGATCCGATCCCATTCATCAATGAGTGTTTAAGGTGTCGCCACAATGAGTGTTGTAAGATAATCGACTACAATGGATGTTAGATCAAGATCCGCCACCACATGGAGTGTTTAGATTGCAAAGCCGCTCACAAAGAGTGTTCTAGTTTCAAGATTGATAATCCCGACCGGCGTGGTTTCTAGTAATATCGTCGACCACTGAAGTGTTGTATAAGAATCACACCACATGGAGTGTTAAGATTTCACGATCCCACCACAATGCGTGATGAGCTGTCTTTAGAGTAAGATCTGCCCACCCAGATGGAGTGTTCTAGATAAGGATCGGCTCAGTACATGATGTGTAGATCAAGCTTAGATGTCCACAATGAAGTGTTTGCAGAATAGAATGCGGTACACAAAGGAGTGTACTTAGTACGATTCGCTTACCCGATCGAGTGTTCTGATCAGATCGCCTCATGGATGTTCTAGATCAAGACGAACCACGATGGCGTGTTCTAGATCAAGATCGTCTATCACATGAAGTGTTTGTAATGAAGTTCCCCAGTTCCAAATGGGTGTATAGACTAGATCCGCTACCACATTGGGGTTTTCGTAGAATCAGTATATTCGCCAACACATGGAGTTTTTCTTCAGATCAAGAATTCGTCACCAACATTTGGAGTGTTGTAGATTCAAATGTCCACCACATGAATGTGTTTGTAAATATCAAGATCCGACGACAACATGGAGTGTAAATATAGATCATCGATCCGCTCACCAGACACACGAGTGTTCTTAGATCAGTTCCACGAACACCCACAATGGAGTGTTCTCGTAAGATCAAGATCCGCTCCCGACTTAATTTGGAGTGTTGTGATCAAGAATTCGTGGCAACATAATGTGTAAATCAAGATCTTTTCTCACCAATGAGGTACTAGATTAATCG
>JABUQX010046880.1:5000-20000 GCA_015478945.1 Trachelipus rathkii
CAACATGATCAGTACGATTGAAAAATTAAATAAGGGACAATGAGGGTGTGGAATTGGAAGCTGGTAAATGTGATACTGATTTTATTGAATGTCAAAAATGGAGAAGTAATAATTGTTTTCAGAATGAGCTTGATTTGATAAAACTATGAAAAGCCTATGTTCCGATAACGTACATGCACAATGATGAGGTGTGGAGCTCATACTTTACAGTTATCAGTTCGATGGGGTCTCCACAATACTCATAGAGGAAATCATATAAGCAGGGCGAGACAAATAGCAAAAGCAGCAACGTACCCCACAAATTAATGGAAGTTATAAAAGAATCCACAGCTGCAAAAAGTCAGCAACTCTTAGGTCAAGAGACAAGATGGGAAGTAACATGTCTTATGCTCTGAAGGCTTCTGCAACTAAACAAGATTATTGTGAGTAGATATGATTGGCTGCCAGTACTTCGTGAACTTTCCTCTCTCCGACAGTCAGGGAACAAACGAACACTCGAAGAAGAATTTTTAATAACACCCATTACTTTACAACAAAAAAATATTCTCAATCAGAAGACTTGACTTCCAGGAAAATTTTTTAAGAAAATCCCTCTCATTAAATTTCACAAATAAATTCCTTGAAAAGAAGGGAAAGAATGTTAACTTAAAATAAAATAGTTTTTTGTCGACAATCTTGTTTAGAATCTTTCCAAAAACTGAAGTGTGTGTGTGTATTAAAGATAGGAGTGCTCTTTCAGAATCAGGACTTAAAATGAATACGCTATCGAACAGAAATCTGGGCCGGAGTCAAATAGATCAAGCCAGTTTCAGAAATCACTCCTTGTATGAATTTGTCAGATGAAGATTGAAGAAGTCAAATTTTGCCAGATATGAGAAAAATTGGAGCATGCAGAAAAAGCGATTGAAAAAACTAAAAAAAGACAAATCTACTAGTACAAAGACATTCGACCTAAGATATCTTCCAGGAAAAAATCAAAAGGATAGAATCCATAAGTCTTTAGATGAATAATGAAAAATCGACCAGAAATCAAAGTTATCAGTTATAAAGAGGCAATCAATTTCTATCCTAAAATTTTGCAAGATTGCGCTTGCAACAGATTACAGCTTGCCTTTCCTATTCAATGTGGATGTTGAGGCTTTAATTTCCTGGTTTAAAAATAATAAATAAGATCTAAGGCATCGATATAAGGCAGGAATTTTATTGAATGGTTTTTATTTTTCAAGGAACAATCTGTTGTTGAACTTAAACTTATATTCCATATGAGTAGGGCTGTTCAAAGAGAATTGTTTTAAAAGTTTAGGCAAGAAATGAATATATATACTCTATAGTGTTTGAATATATATAATTTATAATGTCTCTTCGTTATCGAATATTTACTAAATATATATATATATATATATATATATATATTATATTTATATATAATTATATATATATATATAATATATATATATATATATATATATTATATTATATATATTATATATTATATAGTATATTATATACTATATATATATATATATAATATATAAAGATACTGCATCCACATATATTATAATATATATAAATAATATAAATGAACGTATATATATAAATATTATATATATTATATTATTATAATATATATATATATATATATATATATATATACTAAGATATGTATATATAATATATAATATCAGGGTTTGATTCTAAACCTCTGCGACCCAAACTCGGATGTGATAGAACAATACGATAAATGAACATTATTGTTAAATAACCTATGTTGTTTGACGCTTCGTTTCAAGTTACGGATGATGTAAGGGGACACTAGTTTATGTTGTGTGGACTTGCTACATAATTTACATGAATTAGGTTACGACGATTTAGGTACTCAATTTTATGGTGTCTGGTGCAGTTGCGTACATGTTGTATTACGTAACGTCCTTCGGAAAAACACGTGGCTAATACCTTTACCTTGCCCAATTTCATCGTCTGATTCAAGACAAGAGGCATCGATTGTGAATGGACTCACTACACTCTTCCTAGTTTTAAACCGACATTAGATAATGTTGTTACGGTGCGGTCGGAACGGAAATGGACGAAGAGCGCAACTCATGTCCCGGGAACGGTTTCCACACAGATATCACGCCCCACCACACAATGTCTTTTTGCTCGCCGTTCATCAGCGCCCTTTGAGATAACTGGGACCTTTTCCACGGTGCATGTGTGGAAGACTACCGTAATACAGAGAACTCCTGCGTGTTGAAAGAAGAAGGTGCTTGAGAGAGGTCGGCCAAACGACCCGTCGACTAGCACACGCGCCATTGCCCATGCAATGGGTTCAAAACGTTTCATACATACATATCTCGCGGGAGAGTAACGGTGTAGCGTGCGCGTACACGTTCCTATAGAGGAAGCAAAGGCCGTCTTCCTCCATTAGCAGTTCCATCTCCTACAGAAAAGTACTAAGGACTTGGACTTGAGATACACAGATGTACGCACGCAACACCATAACATAAACATTAGAATCCCCAAAATCTCCGGTTACGACTATGTCATACGAACGATCGTCAAACATATTCATGTGTGTTACCTTACATCATCCGTAACTATGAAACGAAGCGGAAGTTATTTCGGCTTAATCTTAACAATAAGAAGTCGTACAGTTGGTTTGCTCTATCAGCCCTCCTAGTTGGTCGAAGTAGTTTTGAAATCACTTCTGTTACTTATATATTATATAATATACTATATATATTATATATATATATATATATTATATATATATATAAATATATATATATATAATATATTATAATTATATATAAAATATATATATATAATTATTGTATTTATTGAGTGTATATATATCAGGGCCGGATTTACCTATAAGCTAAAAAAGCTATAGCTTAGGGCCCTTGCAGTTTAGTGTGCAAACTATCTTATTTATTTTTTATTCTAATTTGTTTTTAGCAGGATTAAATATTAAAAAGAAATTAAATAGCACCTTATTCAATAATAACACTCCATGATTTATTATCTATACCGAAAAGAAAAAACGTCAATCAAAATTTAGTATAGTCCAAGATGTCAACCAACATGACTTGTTGCAGCACTTTACAACACAATAGCCCAGTATACATTTTGAGGAAGAAAAATGTGTGTGTTGAAAACTATTGACCGCGTGGACGCTTTATACCTACAACTTGCGGTTGCATTTCAAGAACAACCGCTTTTGTGTTCGAATACTGAAATCAAATTTGTGAATACGAACACAATTCGGAAAATTGACTCTCATGTTCCAAAACTTTAACTTCTTCGGTGCGAACGAACGATATTGTAATTTGTTTGCGTTTGTCAGATCTCTGCTCTCGACCGATTTAGTATGCTCTCCATTCTGCGTCCTCTGCTTCATATGTAGTACTCCACTCATATCTCTCTCTCTCTCTCTCTCTCTCTCTCTCTCCCCTCTCTCTGCTCTATCCTATCTTCTATCTACCACGACGAACTCATCCACCTTATACTCATGACGCTCCTCGTACGCTCTGCACCTCATCCTTATCCTATTCCTTCGATTATCTATCTATCTATCTATCTATCTAGATCTAGTTGTCTCTATAAGCTGATATTCTCAGTGCCTACTCTATCGTCGCCGTCCGGTAGATTATAATGAACTTTGGTCTACCTTTCTAGTGTGTGTGACTATAAGCTTTATTATTATATATAAAATAGAAAGGCCACAGACTATAACTAGAGATGCCAATGATCTTGACTACCTCACGGCTCATACTTATGAGGCTATTTAGCATAGCGCTACGTACTTGATAACCAGTCTCTTAGCTCCCTCATATAATAGTTAGCCTCCTGCACCTGATTATCAGTATCTGAGATTTATATATATATAATTTATATATATATATGATATACTATATGTGGCTCATGTCGTTATCCGCCTCTAGGTAAGTTCGTAGCCGAATTTTTTTTTTAAATTACTTAAATCGACATAAAGTATGAAGCTCCTTTGGCCATATGCTTTTATTTTCATTTATGTTTTTTTTTAATCAATGCAGAGTGAAAATAAATTAAATATACTAAAATAATTTTACTACTAACTTAACTTGAGGAATAATAAATTCTCTTTAGAGTTTAGGTTGTTTAAATAGCTTTTAACTATTAGAATGATCCAAACAATGGAATGGGATTTTTAAATATTTTCAGCGACCAGCCGCTAACTCTTCTTTTCGCAAAAATAAAAAAATGTCTTGCATTACTGTTCTGACTTTAGGCATTTCACTTCAAATTTTATGGAAAAATGTGTTCGAATACATTACAATCGATTATATATAAATAATATGGGAGGGTGGAGGCAGATAATCGACAGTGTCCATATATATATATATATATATTTATATATAGTATATATATATATAATATTAGTATATATATATATATTATATATATAATGGTGTCGTAATGATCGATACATGATTTGAGATTCCAATTATATATAGTATTATATATTATATATATATATAGATATATATATATGAATATTGATATTATGATATATAGGCCCTTTTCTGTTTTTCGCTTGGGGGGGAATTTTAACAGTTTTTTTTGTGTTGTGTTTTTAATATAGTTGCTTACTTATTGATAACCCAACAATGAATTTTTCAGTGGAACGACGTGATTCAAACAGTTCGAAGTATTCTTTAAATAATTTTTTAAAAATCACCTTTTTTTGGTTAAATATTGTTTTAAAAATGGAATATCTCGAAAAGTAAGACAACTTAGAGAAAAATCAATTACATATTTTGAGAATCAGCGATAGTAACAGTTTAATAGACAAAATGTAAAGGAACAAAAAAAAACAAAAAAAAACATCGTTTTTTTTTCCATAAATTTAAATATATCTCAAAAAGTACGAACTTACAGAAAAGAGAATGAAGCACAATTACATATTCTTTTGAGAATACAAGCGTTGTATAAGTATGTTTTATTTACTAAACTAGTATGTAAAAAAATATTAGTTTAATTACAAATAAATCTAAAGATAATATTATAAACTGAAAAAATTAAAAAAAATGTAGGGGGACTGCCCGAGGTTCGAGCCAACGGAGGGACAGAGGGGGGGACGGTTTTCCATTACCCCGTAAGGGGATAGAGATGCGGTGGAGGGAACCCCTGCGGAGATCCTCTCATTTAGATTACCAAAAAAGTATCGGCGGGCTTCCGTGCGAGAGATATCCTCTCACCTAGAGAAGGCGTGGAGAAGAGGTGTGGTCAATTACCTCTGTCGTTCACCCCCCGGAAAGGCCATAGACCCCGGGACTCCTGCACATACTTTGCGTTTACCCGTATGGATAGGTATTTCCTAGAGGTTTTTTATAAAGAAAGTGAGATAAAAAACTAAAAGCTTACGGATCCGTTTAAAAACGTAAATAGGTCCGTAGATATTATTTTTAGGGATCGTGGGTCTTTGTTAAGGCCTTCAAATAGCTACTTTATGTAGAAACATTTTTAGATATTTTATTTAGCAATAAATTTAAATAAAATAATTCATACATAATATTTTTCAAAAATAACTTGAAACCTAATCTCGAGGGGAATAAAAACCAGATAAAGGATTCCTAATTTCATTGAGTATAATATGTAATAAGGTATTCTATTAACATATTTATATGCCAATGTCACCCTTATTGGAATTGAATTATTTATTAAAGATTTTGCTATAGCTACTTTTTAATTTGATTATAGCTATGTGAAAGTTTCATTCAGCAGACTACCAGATCTACAAAATCTTGCAGATTTTATAGCCCCATCTGTTATTAATTCTATTCTTTAATATAAAAGGATGAATCTTTCTCAAATTTATACTATCATCAGTTGGTTGAATATATATATAAAAAAAAAAAAAACGAATATACTCTGGAACATCAATTGAATCCTCTCGGTTTGGTTCCATCCGACCATCATATTGCTTAATATTAGAAGTATTACCAAAATCATTTCTCTGTTCACCTCTAACTGAGGAACACGAGCGTTTTTCTTGTAGTAAAACCTAGAAAGTTATTCCGTTGAGTAGATTTTGCGGAATTGGATGTTTTTCTGATGTAGGTTTTGTAATTAAGCGAGCCAAGTTGGAATCTGCCTGTTGAATGACATCACCTCAAGTTTTTCCATAGACCCTGATTGGTCCAACTTTTCAGGTAGACAATATTTGATACATACTTGTGATGCACTTTCTATCAATTTCGATTTATTTAATATTCTTTCTTTTCTTTTTCCAGCAAATACCCCTATAAAATTTTTGAAATATATAAATTTTCTAAATTTGATTTGATTGTGAAGATGAATCTCAATTACCTTGAAAGCTGAAGATATAATGGACCGACTGCAGCCCGGGCGGGCACACAGGCGCATATTCATCGTTTCCCGAGCCCGTTTGCGCACTTCTCCGTCATGTAAGCGTCACAGTCAGGCGCCCGTTGTTAAATCCTCGAATTCGGGAATTAATAAACGGGCGGGCTGCGGAGGATACTTTGTTTACAAACAAATTTCTTTACAAAACATTTGTCGGAAATGGCTTGCCAAAGGTTTTTTAATATTTTAGTTAACTTTTATATTAAGGATACTAATATATCGATTATTTCCATAAATAGATAAAATATAAGTGTGCGGCATCCGATTTCGTTCTCCATCCTGATCCAACTGCGTGGCTCCCGTCGGCCCGGTTTCCAGTACTCAAATTTCCTGTTTTCTCTGATTGGTTAATGTATAATTTTTTTCAATTCGAAACGTTTCCCAGTCGATTTTGCACACGGGATGCACTCGGGCTTCGGGAAACACAGCTTTAGGAACAGTTGCAAAATTGCCCTTGTAGGTGGCTGCAACGAAAACTAAAACAAGCAGTTAAGATACGCCCGTCAAAGAGAATTAATAGAAGTAGATGCGTGGCTAATAACTAAAACTATTTTACACCGCCAAAATAAGTGCCTCGCAACGCAAAAGTTGGAATAAACAATAATTAATTTTTTTATCCTTCTAATATTTGAAACGTTTACTGTATTTTTCCATTTAAATATCTCTGTATATTTGATACAGTTAAATTTAGTTTATGAATAGACCTAAATTTAATTTTTTAAAAATAATTCACAAAAATTGCGTCATTTAACTTATTTTCAATTTGTATCCAATCATGCGTATAGCCATTCGTTGTTAACCAATCATATGCAAGTAAATTTGGAGGTATTGCCAGATATAACTTTTTTAAAATTGTTTTTTCAAGAATTGATTAATTTAGCTTTTTTTTCAGTTGTCGCCCCCACTCACATGCAGAGCCCTATTCAGGGAGGGGTGTTTCACACCAAAGTTTCATCCGCTAGCGCAAATACGCAGATGAGCACAGACGCAGGCTTTAAAGTGAAGGAGATTAAATTCAGCAGGAAAAAAAACAGAAGATGGAAGAGAGTTCCACAGAACAGAAGTGGCAGGAAAGAAGGAAGCACCGCAGCAAACTAGCCTGGAGTTACCAATATCCACACAAAACTCGTGCGCAGCCAGAGCACCCCTTGTGCTACGAGGGCGTCGTAAAGGTGGTGGTAGCGAGTGGTAAATTCCCTCAAACACCTGCCGCTGCAGTGTACTTAGTAGAAGAGTAAGGCACCAAGCATCGCGCCGCAGAAAGACTATGAAGAGGTCAAAGTGAACTGGGAAATACAGGACATTTATAAGCCTTTGGCCTTCCACTCCGACCCTGGTCCGAAAAGCCGCTGTGAACAGAGCCCCCCCCCCAGATAGTAGAAACAGTACTCCATACAAGGCGGATGAGGCCCTTGTAAGCTGGAAGTACTTGAAGAAAAGGAAAAAAAAGTCTCGCAGTCCTAAACAGAACTCCCAGTTCTTTGAGGCCGCCCTAGCAACCGTTTGGATGTGTGTGTGGTTTCCAAGACATTTTATATTTGATTGAATGTGTTTGGAAGTTATGTAACGAATCTTTTATGGAGGGTATAATTCCGAAGGATTGGAGAAGAACAGTAAAAGTACCCATGTATGAGGTTAATAGGAACTGTATGAAATATAAGGAAATTAGTTTATGGAGTGTTGTAGGGAAAAAGAGTGCGTCGAGAGACTGATTAGCGAAGAACAAAGTGCGTTTAGAAGTAATAGAGGATGTGTAGGTCAAATTTTTACATTAAAAAAAAGTAAGCAATATAGTAATAAAAATTTCTGTTATTCAAAGAGTGAGGTTCTTGGACTCGAATCAGTTTCTGCTGGAACTTTTCTGTAACTAAATATAAAGTAGACGGTGCTGTTTTTCCTTCCCAAGCGTCTATAAGTCAGGCGCAATCCAGGAATACAGAAAGGATTGGTCATCTCAACGATATTGAGACAAAGAGAGAATAAGAAGAAATTTAAGCTTTATGGATTTGCAACAGGCGTATGACAGGATTAATTGGGAAGCTTGTATGATGATAGTTATAAGGTGTAAGAGTAAATGGAGTTGAAATTGAACCTTTTAATAGCGGACTGAGGCCGGGATGTATGTCTCCTTCGTTATTTTTTTTTCTACCTAATCGATCAACATCAAATTTTCAGGGAGTATTTTTTTTAAAATTTCAAAAAAATTTACTTTATTTTTTTTTAAAATTTGTTACAAAAGCAAAATCCAAAACTACTGCAGTTACAAAAAAAATTATCTAGATAAAAAAGGTGTATCTTCCTGACTACATAAGCCCTGAAACTTTCATTCTGATCACATTACCCGAAAAAATATCAATTTTTCATTTTCAAAATAAGAAAAAGCAGGGCTTGAAATTCTTCCATTGTTGAGATCTGGGGTTAAAAATCGGAATTCTAATCTGTACATTCTGTGGGTAATGGACCCCATCTATGTATAAAAGTTTGAAGTCATTTAAAAAAAATTGTAGATTTTGAATCGATATTTCAAAAAACATAGCTTTACAAAAAATGCAAATGCAAAAAAAAATTACAAAAGACACAGAAAAACACTCGGAAACGACGTTTTATTTGGTCAGAAAAAAACTACACCCAACAAAAAAGAAAAATATAGGAAACTTGCAAGATCTTACAATAAAAATGACCGTCCTATGGGGAGGAATGTAATATCTTGTGGGGTTTTAGCCTGTTCCTATGTGGAATATTCCCATAAGATCCTATAGATTACTACAATCTAGTGGAGAAGGTTTAAGTAAATTATTGTGACTTCTTATAGGTAGAACTTAATTTCCTACAAGTTTCTTGTAGGATTTTTTTCGCTTGCTCATTATCATTAAAAAATGTTCATTGGTTTCTTTGTAAGATTAATGGGTCCTTTTGTTGACCTATGGAAACTACTTGTTATATTAGTTAATAAGTAGTTCTCATAGTTTGAAATATGGCCTCATTAATCTTACAGAGAAACCTATGGACATTTTTTATGGGTTAGTTTGTTTGCTTGCCTTGCACTTACTAACATGCATACACATCGATAGGAAATATTTTAAAAAAATCATTTATTTTTTTTATTTCAACCTTAACTATATAATATAAAACGACTATAAAAATATGTCAGATATAAGAAAAATAAAAAGTGATATCTTCTGTATTAAAATTACGTTAGATTTTCCCTAATGTAATATTTTTCCATTAATTTTGTGGGAATTAAGTGATGCAAATATTTTTTTTTTTGGATGAATTTGCGAATATAAATGTAAATTTACAAAACAGAATAATGCAGTGATACTATGTAATTCTTGACTTGCATTGTAAAATTGGTGGCCAAAATACAGTTCTAGGCCTACTGATATATATATATATATATATATATATATATATATATATATAATATATATATATATATATATATATATATATATATATATATATATATATATATATATATATATATATCATCATCATCATCACCCACCTTCTTTCTTCATGCACCGGAAACAGAAAAGTAGTAGAAGAATACAACGCAAGTCGAAAAGAAAGCCCAGCCTTCCCGCCACCTTTATACCTTTTAGTGAGAACTCATCGCAGACAAAATCCACCCTACAGCTTCACGGGACAGCGACGGACCATCACTACGGCTTGTCGTCAATGTGGGGTTCATCCCTTGACCCAGGTGGGCCACAACCATACCCCCCTCACAAAACCCCGCCATTAACTCTATAATGCACTTTTCTTCTCGCCTCTGCCAAACTCACATTTCTCTCCTCCAAGCATTCCTTTACCAATTAAATTCACTTTTTCTTTGGTCTCCCAGCCGATCGATTCCCAACACACGCAACCACTATACATCCGCTTAACCAACCGACTATCATCCATCCTTTCCACATGACGAAACCATCTCAATTTACTTTCATTGAGATGGTTTCGTCATGTGGAAAGGATGGATGATAGTCGGTTGGTTAAGCGGATGTATAGTGGTTGCGTGTGTTGGGAATCGATCGGCTGGGAGGACCAAAGAAAAAGTGAACTAGGAGGAAAATGTGAGTTTGGCAGAGGCGAGAAGAAAGGTGAATAATAGAAATTAATGGTGGGGTTTTGTGAGGGGGGTATAGTTGTGGCCCACCTGGGCCAAGGGATGAACCCAATATTGACGACAAGCCGTAGTGAGGGCCCATCGCTGTCCCGTGAAGCTCTAGGGTGGATTTTATCTGTGATGAGTTCTCACTTAAAAGTATAAGGGGGCGGGAAGGCTGGGCTTTCTTTTCGACTTGCGTTGTACACCACACAATTCCATAATGCGTTCATTTCCCATTTTATCAATTCTCACGCCTAACACACCCCTAAGATTGTCATCTCAACACATTGTCATTTCTGTCTTTTTTCCTTTTCCAGGGAGACCAAGTTTCACTTATATACATTAACACGGGTAACAACAAACCCTTATGCAAGACCCTAGCTCACTTAAGACTTAGTCCCTTTACATTCACCAACGATTTAATTGCACCAGCCACCTTCCTGCCATTCGCAACTTTCCTAATACACTCTGCATCATCCGTTCCTTTATCATTCAACATATATCCTAAATATTTAAACTCAGACACTTGTTCCAGCTGCTCACCATCTAACATAACTTCCCAACGAAGACTGTCTTCACTCACAATCATAACCTTACTCTTATCTACGTTTACTTTCAAACCTCTCCTTTCACAAACCCTGCCAAATCTCTCTACCAACCTTCTCAAAGTCTCTTCAGATTCGCCACACAAAACAAAATCATCCGCATATAATAGGTAGGACACCCCTCACTCTCTTTCATTCTCTATCAATCTAACACCATCTCCTGCCACCCCCACCTCTAATTCTTTCATAACCCCATCCATATACAAATTGAATAACCAAGGAGACAACACATCCCTGCCTCACTCCGCTATTAATATTAAACCAATCACTTTCGACTCCATTTATTCTTACATACGCTTCACTATCTTCATACATACTTTTGATTCCATTCAGAAGCCTACCACCAACACCATATATCACTAACACCTGCCATAGAGGCTCCCTATTAATCCTATCAGACGCCTGTTACAAATTCATAAAACCTAAATACAATTTATTCTTCTCCCTCATCTTCTCAATCATTTTTTTCAATGTAAAGATTTGATTCACACATCCTCTGCCACTTCTAAACGAACCTTGTTCTTCACCAATCAGTCCTTCAATCACTCGACGCACTCTTTCGACCAAAATACCAACATATATCTTCCCTACAACACTCGATAAACTAATTCCCCTATAATTCCTACAGTTATGTTTATCCCCCTTACCCTTATATAAGGGTACTATACTGCTCTCCTCCAATCCCTCGGAACTATATCCTCCACAAACGCTTTGTTAAACAACTTCCAAATCCAATCAATCACGATCTCGCTTCCGTTCTTGATCATTTCACCAGTTACTTCATCTATACCTGCAGATTTACCATTCTTCAACTTTCTTACTCTACCCATTACCTCCTCCTTACTAATGACCTTAATTATCCCCAAAATACCTATTCCTTCTTGCACCATCAAACCCATACACATTCACTAACACCTCCTCATACTGCCAATGTTATGAAGATTTTTTAAGTGTTCCCTCCACCAGAGCAGGATTAAGAATGTGGGTGACCCTTGGCCCATTTTTGTGGGAGACCCATTGTTTCAAAGGGGGGGGGGACAATTTCATTTGCTATCATCTATTGCATTAAAACAGTAGTTTTTAAAACCCAAGACTACCATTCAAGGGGAAAATTAATTGATTTAAATCAGAGAATGGATGGGGTTATAACCACTACAGTCCAGACACTTTTCTCGATTTTTGGGCTGCAAAGTCGTTGATGATGTCACTGAAGTCCAGTTCACGCAGTATATCTGACTCGATGCTAATGATAGCCAGATTTACAAGTCGTTTCTGCTTCATGGATGATCATAATCGGTTCTCAATTAATTTGAGTTTTGAGAAGGAGCGCTCGCCACTACAGTTTGATACCATCAAAATAAGGTATATCCGTAGAACTATCTTAATGTTTGGGAAAGTGTCCTGCACACCCTTGTCTATGATAAGTCTGTACAGGAAAAGCTCAGTTCTGATATCTTTTGACTCTTCGTCTGTGAAGATTTTGGGAAATGTTACAAAATGACACAGTTCATCAATTAATGTAATGTCCAAGTCATCTGGATAAGACCTGACGACGAGTTGCTCTGTTGCAGCCTGAAGCTCGTCTGAAGACAGTTCTTTCAGATGGCTAAAAAAGTTAAATTTGCTTGATATCTGTTTAAATGCTTGCCGACATTGGTCGAGAGAAAAGATAAACTGATCAATAACATGCAAGAAAGTTTCTGTTCTGAATTTTTCAGAAGGGCTGAGTTGTGTTTCTTTTGCATGGCCATAATCCAATGGGTTGACGCACATTGCAGTGCTTGTGTCGAGTTTTCGTCTGTACATACTCTGTTGAACCAGACAGCTCTTCGCATTGCTTCTCCTAAGTGTCGAAGGAGTCACGCTTTGATGCGACATAGTTTTTTAAGCTAGTCAGTGACGCCACAGCAGTATTTAGATGGAGTTTTGCATGTTGTAGATTTTTACTATTAGCATCTGTTCTTATGTATATATTGAAGTCTGCCACAGAGGTTAGGATGTTGTGTTTACTTCTTTGGAAGGTTGAAATAAGATCCTAATGGTATTTTGTCCTTTATTTCTTAACCTAAGAATACAGTAGATTCGGGTCGGACCCCTGTCCTTAAAAAAAAAAAAAAAAAAAAAAAACATTAGGCAGGGTCCTTAGTTATTACCATTCTATATCTGAATTATACACCGCAGGAAGCAGTCCTACAGAACATGAACTGATTTAGAGTAGTATTACAAATGAGTATCAGTTTGGTACTGTTTTATGCGTATGCATGCCATGTAGGGTGTTACATGAGTGTGCGGCTGTTTTATGCGTATGTATACCGAGCAGGAAAGGTCCTACAGGCCATACATTCCCATGAAACAGTCATATGTTCATATATATATATAAAGAGCAATCTATGTTACAATTCCTTTGAAGAGAGAGAGAAGGCTGCGATTTCTCCATAAATTCGTGTTTGGAGGCTTACAAAAAATTTGAGCGTAGGGGGTCTATGCCCCCTTGGGAGACTATGCAGCAAAGAGCAGTTTACGCTTGACATGCTATCTGCCACATTAGAAGCATGCACTAATCGTAATTATTGTTCACACTCTACAGAGTATTTGCTATTTTTCGTTCAACTCTCTGGCCTAGCTTAGCCTCTGCCTACTCGGGTCTTTCTCTGCACTGTTATGTAACGCACACGCCCACTCCGGGTTATAAATAGCAAATATCAGTCTATGCGACTGGTATTTTATTGTTAAACAAATATTATACTCCTAAATTCTAACAAATTTGGCTCATGTCCCTTTGCCATACTGTCACCACTTTTGCCTCTCTCCTTTGCTATTGTGTAAACTTACTTTCCTATATACCATCACCTTCTAATTTTGGTCATCTACCTCCCGCTACTCTCTAGCCCTTGTTTTCTTATGATATTCTGCCTAACACACTTTTATCAATGCAGCACCATTCTGAAATTCAATCCTAGCCTCGGCCGGCTAGTCTAGGGTTGACTAACTTAGCTCTATTTTTTACTTTCATTGCTCTAAAAATACTTTATATGCTACAACTTCATTTTGGTACATACTTTGGTTGTTGTGCTTATTTGCACGGCAACAATTTGCCAAATAATTTATGACATTTATTTTAAATAAACCGATTGTACAGCTGAACGTTAAGCGTGTTTACACGATTTTGAAAAAGTTAGAATGACACGCCTTTGAAGGCGGAGCCTAATTTAGAAAGATACAACAACTCGTTTTTCTTTAGGGAGTGTTCAGCTCTACTGCCTAACACACTTTTATCAATGTAGCACCATTTTGAAATTCAGTCCTAGACTCGGCCGGCTATTCTAGGGTTGCCTAACTTAGCTCTATTTTTCACTTTCGTTGCTCTAAAAATACTTTATATGCTACATCATTTTGGTACATACTTTGTGCTTATTTGCACGGCAACAATTTGCCAAATAATTTATGATATATTTGTTTTCAATAACATGATTGTGCAGCTGAACGTTAAGCGTGCTTACACGATTTTGAAAAAGTTAGAATGACGCGCCTTTGAAGGCAGAGCCTAATTTCGAAAGATACAACTCGTTTTTCTAAAGGGCGTGTTCAGCTCTACTGCCTAACACACTTTTATCAATGTAGCACCATTCTGAAATTCAGTCATAGCCTCGGCCGGCTAGTCTAGGGTTGCCTAACTTAGCTCTATTTTTCACTTTCGTTGCTCTAAAAATACTTTATATGCTACAACTTCATTTTGGTACATACTTTGGTTGTTGTGCTTATTTGCACGGCAATTTTATGATATATTTGTTTTAAATAACACGATTGTGCAGCTGAACGTTAAGGGTGTTTACACGATTTAGAAAAAGTTATAATGACACGCCTTTGAAGGCGGAGCCTAAT
>JABUQX010046880.1:25000-52500 GCA_015478945.1 Trachelipus rathkii
AGACGTATTGGCGGTTGAAACGAAGATAACTTGTACACATGATGTATTCTCTTCGGAAGAGAGAGTGGCATCACATTGCCTTCAACTTCAAGCTCACCCGGGAGGACGATCGGAGGCTCCAGTGGAGATACGATCGCCTCGTTTTAGGGATCCAACAGATGCAGTAGAGTAGGGGAGGCTTGACCAATACTCCACAGCCATAGTCAAGCTTCGATCTAACTAGGGCGATATATAGACTTAAAAGGACTTGGATTAATGTGATAAAGGATTTTTGAGGAGAGATGACGTAATAAGTCAAGCGCGCGATGACAAGTAGTTTTCAGAAGTTTAATTTGTGGGGCATATGTTAAGTGGTCATCTAGGACGAGTCCTGGAATTTGACCTGTGAAGTAACAGGGATGGGCGAACCAGATAAGGTTAGGTTCGCTGGAAGAAGGTAGCAAGTTTCTTCGATTCCTTTTATTCTTAAAAAAAGAAGTTCTTTATACACTGGGGAGAAAAATGGAAGGCATGGGAGCTAGCCCATTGTGAAATATTTCAATAGCTAGTTGTAATATATATATATATATATATATATATATATATATATCATATATATGTCTTTGTAGAGAAATTTGTGATATATATATATATATATATATATATATATATATAGATAGATATATATATATATATAATATATATATATTTATTATATATATATTATTATATATATATATATATATATATATTATAATATATATATATATTATTATAATATATATAATATATTAATATATATATAACCGTATATATATATATATATATTATATATATATATATATATATATAATATATATATATATATATATATATATATATATATATATATATATATATATATATATATATATATATATATATATATATATATATATATATAATCTTTATTTCGGTCAATAGTTTTGGTGTATTTTGATATTTTTTCTTTGAAATTTGGCTAATAATAATATTCCAATGAGAGCAATTATGTAGGATCTTTCCCTTTCCTATTGTAGAGAATGCAACATGCAACGTTGCCTTTCTTTCAAAACAAAATACAATGATGCCAAATACATTTTTTAAATTCCGCTGAATCATTCGTTATTCCTACTGTTGAAACTAGAAATATAAAACATACAAAAATGACTAAAATAAATTCTAAATAGCTGGGGAGGATCATTTACGTAAAATAAATAGTCATTTATTTATTTGAAAGCTTCAAAAGATGAACTTTTCATAAAGCATCTCTTTTTCTGCATGTAGCTCGACAGAACCTAGCAATATCTATAACCTGTACCTTTACTTTTTCTTTTCTTCTTTCTTTTTTTCTTTATCTTCCTCTTTGCCCCAAGACTGGGGGTAAGGTGCGTGTCATGCCTCGGAAAAGAAAAGCAGTAGAAGAATATGACAAAAGTGAGAATTCGTCACAGACAGAAAATCCACCCTAGAGCTTCATGGGACCGCGACGGATCCTCACCATGGTAAATCATCAATGTAAGGGTTCATCCCTTGGCCCAGGTGGGCCACAACCATGCCCCCATACAAAACCCCGCCATTCGCTCCTATTATGCAACCTTTATTCTCGCCTCTGCAAACTCACATTTCTCTCCTTCAGACATTCGTTTACCGACTCAATCCACTTTTTCTTCGGTCTTCAGCCGGTCGGTTCCCAACACACTCGCCACTATACATCCGCTTAACCAACTGACTATCATTCATCCTTTCCACATGACCAAACCATCTCAACATACTTTCATTTATTCTCTCATTTACCCCTTTCTTCACACCACACAACTCTCTAATAAATTCATTCCTCATTTTCTCAATTCTTCTTACACCTAGCATCCCCCTAAGATTGTCCATCTGAACACATTGAATTTTAGATCTATACTTCTTATTCCAGACCATAGTCTCACTACTATACAATAACTAGAAATATAAAACATACAAAAATGACTAAAATACATTCTAAGTATGTTTAAAACTTTGTCATTGACATTCCATTCACCCAGCATAATCATAATTATAATTTGGATCTAATGACGTCTTCTTTAAGATACAAAGTAAGTAAAGAGTGTCTCTACATAACTAGAATAGGCCTATCACTAACAAGATTAGATTAAATTTCATTCAAAAAATACGATTTTTTCCAAAATGTCATGAAAGGTCAAACCAGTGTTAAATAGGAACAAACAAAAATTATTTAAGCTTCAAATTTATCGGGTTTTCACGTCAAGAATAGATCCATAAAATGGAATATCGTAGCCTGTAGCCTCTAAAAAATTTGGCGACCTGCAACTCGGCCTGGTTCAGGCTTTAGAGGCTAAGAATTAAAATCAGTCATACTGTAGTAAAGCAAAAGAAAAAAATATATATTTATTTATGTAGATTGTAGAATGTTCGTATGACTATGCAACGATGGTATTTTTTTATTGTTGTCAAAACGTCTAAAAAATGCAGATAAATAAAAAAACAAAAAAAAAGTTTGAGAAAAATTGGAAATATAAATACTGAATCTTTAAATATTAATGATTCATTAAATAAAATTATTAGCTTTCTTCTTTTCATATCAAGAAAGACGATGACTTATTCAATTTTAAACCAGTCACTCAAATGTCTGCAAAACCCAATAAGCGTCCGTCATATAGCTACAAAATTTAATATATTTTTAAAAATAATGCAAAAAAGACAAGCTACTCGTAGATTAAAATAAAATTCAACAATAAAAAAAATTAATAAATGTTTAATAAAAAGCACGTTAAAAAGGTAGGTTTTTTTATTTTTTTTTTTATAAAAACAATAAAAAAAGAGATTTTTAAAATATTTCAAATATAATTAAAAAATCACATTCATTTCAATTAACTTACAATCTTTTATAAACCATAAAAAAATAATTTCACTACATAAGTATGACAATAATAAAAATTATAAAAATAATAAAATTATGACTAGTAAGACATTAACAATTAACTTAAGAATTTGTCAATAACATTAAATTAAAATAAAGAGTACCTTATCTGGGTAATATATTCGATTGTCATATGCAAATCTCATATGTATACAAAGCATATATAAAATATTGACCAATGAGCTGATCGAACAATTGAAATATTTAAATTTAAACTGCTACTGTGTGATAGTTAACAACAACACTTACGATGTAGAAAACAAGGAATTTTAATTTTCCAACAAGTAAACAATTTTCACCATGGTTGTGTTGTCGCTTTAAAATTTTAAGACTTACTCCACCAATTCCGAAATACGAAACTTCAACTCAGGCTACAATCCGTTGAAATACCCGACTCAACATATTTTAATTAATGAACAGATAACAAAATCTCTCAAAGGATTAAAAGCAAGTCAGTCTCAAACTCCTCCGAAGAGAGTCTCATTTTATTGCATCATTCCATAAGCACCACAAGGATCTTCGTCATCACATCAATCTTCAGGTTATTTTCTAGGTCAAGGTCACACTCAAATAAATGAGAATATTTAGTAACTAATAAACATGTTTTTTTTTTTTTTTAAATAAAAAATTGTTAAGATTAGATAATCAACTTTTGACCACAAATAGAACCGTTTAAAATCAAAGAACCATTAACCCGGTTAATGAAGTCACCGTTCTTTTAATTCATCTTTTCTTTTTTGCAGATAGGCATGGAGGTTAATTTGGATGAAACGTCATTTGCAAATATGAAGAAAAATAATTTGTCATTGTCAAATGTAAACACGGGTCGGAGTATTTATTCAGATGCTTTATCGTATCTTTATTTCCCATTGTAACTATAATAGTAACATAATAATGTCAGTGGCTTTGTAATAATATAAATTGAGAACGTTTAAACTTGCTAATAAAGTGCTAATGGACAATAATACCAGCCATTAGATTTAATATTAAAATAAGGGTTACTATGACCGTGGGTTCACTTGTTCAATAACTTATATGGGTTAGTGTTACTTATGAGCACTTTTAATGCGTATTTGACATTTGATATAAATTTAACTTAAACTCCTAATATACGCTTCCAAATAATGAAGAGATTCAAATCATCTTAGATCTTCATTTTAATGATTTTCGGTAAGACTCAATTCTTTTTGTTTATTTCTACCACTTGTATGTAACATTATCACCAACTATAAATGGGGTAACCAGTCCATGTTTTGACCAGGGTTGTGGAGTCGCGGAGTCGGTAGTTTTGAAGAGAGTGGAGTCGGAGTCAGCAATTTTGAAAAGGGTGGAGTCGGAGTCGGTAATTTTGAAGAGGGTGGAGTCGGAGTCGGAGTCGGAAAATTTTTGAACCGACTCCACAACCCTGGTTTTGACGTTGATTTTTATGTAACTTTTAAATTTTGGGGGAGGGAATATTTTCCTCATATTTTATACTTACTTCTTCTGGTCTTCGGATACTTCTGTTGCAAATGCGGATTTAGGTTGAAGGATCAAGTACGAGAATGAGTTTTTTCTACAGTATTCTTCTTCAATCTCTTTTTACAAACCTTTTCTGCAGCATTTTATCCAACTTTATATTAACAAAAGAAATGTGTTCAAACCCCCTTTAAAAATGTTCAAACACTGCTGATTTTAACATATGAACAAAAATATAACGGACAGAGCAATGGTTAGATTTAATTTGAGAAAACTAAATAAGGCTGATATACAAAGTATGAATTTAAATTGGAATTTTTTAAAAAGAATATCTAAAATGTAAAGCACGATTGCATTAAATAAATGTCATTAAAAAACACTTTCCAAAATCTGACTCCAACTCAACTTATTAGAAAATCCAACTTCAATTTCGCAATAAAACTACCAACTCAACAAACCTCATTTCAACACTAAGATTTCTTCTTCTTTTTTAAATTTTATATATAAATATTAATTTTTTTTTCCTTAAATTTTCTAGTGATTGAGTACATGACGCCTTAACCTATATTTATTACTGCATTTATAAGGGCAATCAGCACACTTGAACAATTTCTCTTTCAAATGAGTCGTCATATGCACTTTCAGATTATCTTTACGATTAGAAGCAAAACTACACTCAGAACATGGGTATTTCCGCTCATTGGAATGAGTGCGAATGTGGGTAAGGAAGTTGCTTCTATGGTTGCCTTCATATTTGCATTCGGAGCATTTAAACATCTTTGTTTTGCTATGCATGTTTTGTATATGTATTTTCAAATTTGTACTGGTTTTGCATTCATAGCTACACATTGCACATTTGAATAATTTGGTATCACTGTGTATTTGAGAATGTTCTTTTAATGAGAATGACTTATAACACTTAAAATCACAATGAGAACAAGCATATGAATACTGACCACCGTGACGTCTGGCCTCATGATCTTTCAGATTTACAATAAGATTAGTCCCGAAATCACATTTGGAACATTTGTATCGTTTTTCACTGGAGTGTTTGAACATGTGTACCGTCATTATACGTTTACAATTGCTACCGTAATTACATACAGAACACAAGAATTGTTTCTTCTGACTATGATTAAGAATATGAATTTTCAAGCCACCCAATTTGTTGGTAGAATAATCACATTCTGAACATCTGTAAGTTTTAAATTCACGGTGGACTTCAAGATGCTTTCCAAAATTTTTTATTTGATTCGTCTTATAATCGCATTCAGGACAATGAAATATTTTCATACCAGTGTGATTTAAAAGATGAGCTTTGAAGTTAATAATATGATTAGTTTTATAACTACATTCAGAGCAGGTATATAACTTTGATGGTAAATGATTTAAAAGATGGTTCTTAAATTTATTTCTACAGTGATGTAAGTAATTGCATTCACTTGCGAAGTTTTGCATGAATTTGAGAATGGAGAGAGAAATGCTTTTCTTTTTTAGTCTCAAAATTACATTTTGAACATTTAAAGACTTTATCCCTGTTGGAATCACAAGAATGAAAGTTAAATGCAGCAACATTAGAGCTTTCGTAAGAACATTTTGAACATTTAAATGAAGAATGAGTTGATAAATGAGAATCAAGCTCACTTTCATCGTTACCTTCAAAACTGCACTGAGAACAAATAAACCTTTTTTCGCTGGAATGAGAAGACAAATGTTGCGAAAGTTGCTCTTCATCATTGCATTCGAAGCTGCACTGAGTGCATTTATGCAAGTTTGTATCCGAATTCAAATTTATTTCTTGGTTTACTTCTTTTTCATCCTTATAGATCATCGATATTATATCAGACAAGGAATAAACCTTTTTTAAATTCTCCAACTGAGCTGTAATATAACCATAATCATTTATTTCCTTATGTAGTAGCAAATGAGAGACAAGATTGGGATAAAATTTAGATTTAAAATCACACACATCACATTTATATTGCCTTTTCATTTGGGCATTGGCACTATATCCGATTAAGTGTGACATTTCATCCTCAAAGTCAGAATCCTGACGTTTGAGACTGTCTGACATTTCGCTGTGCTCTTTATTGGTCGAGTTGTCCGTAGTAGGTATGCTAGACTGTCTTGACCTTTTCCTAAACAAAGAAAGAGATTCATTTTCCCTTGTGGATTGATATAAGTGTGATATCAGATGATTTTTGAATGTTTCCGTATCAGTGCTTTCATAACTACATTCAGGGCAATTGTGGACTTCAGCATGAATTTGTGAATGAAATTCCAAACACTTTTGATATTCAGTTTCAAAAATGCACTCTGAGCATTTTAAAAGTTCTGTAGGGGATGGAACAGAAGCATTTTCATTCAATGATGTTCTATTATTATAAACTAAAAGCATTATCTCTGATAAAGATAAAGAACAATATTTTGTGTTTTTCGATTGATTTACAATATCACAATTTTTATTTGAATTTAAATCAGCTTTCTGTGGGCAATAATATGAATTATGAAGTGATAACTTAAATTTGAAATTTGATTCAAAATCACAATAGTCGCATTTGAATAATTTAATATTTTTATGTTTAGCACAGTGGGCATTATATGATCTTTTATATTTGGTTTCATAGGAACATTCACTACATTTAAATTTCTTAACATTTATATTTTGGTTCTTATTACTAATTTTTGTTCTTTTTACATCCTCCAAGTGACTTATCAGATGCTCTTTGAATGTATCTGTATCAGTACTTTCATAACTGCATTCGGGGCATTTCTGGACTGCAGAATGAATTTGTGAATGAAATTCCAAACACTTTTGATCTTCAGTTTCAAAACTGCACTCTGAGCATTTTAAAAGTTCTGTAGGGGATGGAACAGAAGCATTTTCATCCAATGATGTTCTATTATTATAAATTAAAAGCATTATCTCTGATAAAGAACAATATTTTGTGTTTTTCGATTGATTTACAATATCACAATTTTTGTTGGTATTTAAATCTGCTTTCTGAGGGCAATAATATGAATTATGAAGTGATAACCTAAATTTGAAATTTGATTCAAAATCACAATAGTCACATTTGAATAATTTAATATTTTTATGTTTAGCACAGTGGGCATTATATGATCTTTTATATTTGGTTTCATAGGAACATTCATTACATTTAAATTTCTTAACATTTATATTTTGGTTTTTATTACTAATTTTTGTTCTTTTTACATCCTCTTGTTTAAAGTGACTAATCAGATGGTCTTTGAATGTCTCTGTATCAGTACTTTCATAACTGCATTCGGGGCATTTATGGACTGCAGAATGAATTTGTGAATGAAATTCCAAACACTTTCGATCTTCAGTTTCAAAACTGCACTGTGAGCATTTTAAAGGTTCTTTAAGAGATGAAATAGAAGCATTATCAACCAATGATATTCTATTATTATAAATTAAAAGCATTATCTCTGATAAAGATAAAGAACAATATTTTGTGTTTTTCGATTGATTTACAATATCACAATTTTTGTTGGAATTTAATTCAGCTTTCTTTAAGCAACTCTTTTGTTTATGACGTTTTAAATGCCTTTTGTAATTTGATTCAAAATCACAATTGTCACATTTGAATAATTTAATATTTTTATGTTTTGCACAGTGTGCATCAAATGATTCTTTAGAATTGGTTACATAAGAACAATCACTGCAATTAAAATTCTTAATATTTAAATGTGACTTCTTACTGTCCCTGACTATTTGCTCCTTAGTATTTTTGTGTTCAAAGTGACTTAGTAGATGTTTTTTGAATGTCTCTGTATCCTTACTTTCAAAATTGCATTCTGTGCATTTCTTAACTTCAACATGAATTTGTGAATGCAGTTTGAATACTTTTAGATTTCCCGTTTCAAATGTACACTCCAAACACTTAAGAACTTCCATAGTGGCTCGATCAGAAGCATTAAAATCCAATGACTTATCTTTATTACAAACCAAATTTATTATCTCAAATAAGGATAATAATTGATAATTTACATGTTCATCATTAACAATGCTGAAACATTTACTAAGATCATTTTCAGGATTCTTTGAGCATTTCATATTATGACATTTTATTGTACGACTGTAATTTGTTTTAAAATCACAATGCTCACATTTAAATAGTTTTTCTTTAGCGTGATCTAAACAATGAGCAATAAAAGTTTCATTTTTGTTTGTTGCATAACTACATTCTTGGCATTTAAACTTTTTCTTTCTACGAGGCTCGTCATTATCCGATAAATTCTCCTCTTCAACATCTGACATTTCATCCCCAAAGTCAGAGTCCTGACTTTTGTGGCTCTCTGACATATCGTTGTGCTCTTTGTCAGATGGTTCGTCTGTATCAGTTTTGTTGGACTGTCTTGATCTTTTTCTGAAAGAGTAAGGAACAGATTCACTTTCACTTGTGGACTGATCTAAGTGAGTTTCTATAAGATGATCTTTGAATATTTCTGTATCAGAGTTTTCATAACTGCATTCAGGGCATTTCAGGACTTCAGAATGAATTTGTGAATGAAATTCCAAACACTTTTGATTTTTAGTTTCAAAACTGCACTCTGAGCATTTTAAAGGTTCTGTTGGGGATGAAACAGAAGCATTTTCATTCAATGATGTTCTATTATTATAAATTAAAAACATTATCTCTGATAAAGATAAAGAATAATATTTTGTGTGTTTCGATTGATTAACAATATCACAATTTTTTGGGGAATTTAAATAAGCTTTCTGTGGGCAATAATCAAAATTATGACGTAATAAACAACGTTCGAAATTTGTTCCAAAATCACAATAGTCACATTTAAATAATTTAATATTTTTATGTTTTGCACAGTGTGCATCAAATGAATCTTTATATCTGGTTTCATAAGAACATTCACTGCATTTAAACTTCTTAATATTTAAATGTGGTTTCCTACTGTCTCTGACTATTTGTTCTTTTACATTCTCATGTGTAAAGTGATTTATTAGATGCCTTTTGAATGTTTCTGTATCCTTACTTTCAAAATTGCATTCTGTGCATTTCTTAACTTCAACATGAATTTGTGAATGCAGTTCGAAGATTTTTAGATTTCTTGTTTCAAATGAACACTCTAAACACTTCAAGATTTCCATAGGGGCTTGGTCAGAAGTGTTAGGATCCAATGCCTTACCTTTATTGCAAACTAAATTTATTATATCTGATAAGGATAACATGAGATAATTTACATTCTCATCATTGACAATGCTGAAACCTTTACTAAGACTGTTTTCAGGATTCTTTATGAACTTTAAATCTAAGTGAGTTTTTATAAGATGGTCTTTGAATATTTCTGTATCAGTGTTTTCATAGCTGCATTCAGGGCATTTCAGAACTTCAGAATGAATTTGTGAATGAAATTCCAAACACTTTTGATTTTCAGCTTCAAAACTGCATTCTAAGCATTTAAAAGGTTCTATAGGGGGTGGAACAGCAGCATTTACATCCAATGATTTACTTTTGTTATAAATTAAAAGCATTATCTCTGATAAAGATAAAGAACAATATTTTGTGCTTTTCGACTGATTAACAACAACGCAATTGTTGTTGGAATTTAATTCAGGTTTCTTTGAGCAACAACGAAAATTATGACGAAATAAATCCCTTTTGTAATTTGTTTCAAAATCACAATAGTCACATTTGAATAATTTAATATTTTGATGTTTTGCACAGTGTGCATTAAATGAATCTTTAGATTTGGTTTCATAAGAACAATCACGGCATTTAAACTTTTTAATATTTGTATGATCTTTTTTAATTGTTTCCAAACTGGAATTAGATTTCAATTCGAAATTGGTAATGGCAGGCTTTTCCTTTCCATGACACTTATTTCCTGATCTATTCTTCTCCTGAGAATTAATTTGCTTACTCCAAGAACCTGAATCTTTACAATTATTATAATTATTACTAAGCATGATTTCACAGTCTTCATCATCAGTAAGGTCTTCAGAAACAGATTTTTGGGATAGTCTTAATCTTAATTTCTTACATGCATGCAAACTTTCTTCTTCATCAAAAGAGAAGTCCTTCCTGGGACGTTTTTGTCTCAATTTCTTTCTATAATCTTTCCTTTGACATTGCTCCAAAATCTGAAAGAAAAAATATTATGATACATTGATACAATGTTATTGGTTGTGGAAAAAAATTACAAGATTATTTATCTTTAATTTTATAGTGCGAGTTCAAACCTAAAGACAGATAGGAAAATTGTAACAAACTTTTATGCTGACATCCTTCAAAAAAAAATTTAAATAAATAATAATAATAATCCAGCTGCACGTTTTGAGATCTTGTTATTGTATTGATGCTCAAGAGAGAAGAATGAAGGAAGAAAGTACAATTTAAGAGTGTAGAGAAAGTAGGCATAGATAATGGTGAAAATAGTACTAAAAGACCAAATGTAGAGTCACGTTGGGTGGGGGTGTTTTAGATAACATATGTCAGGGTCCACGAAATAGAAGAGAGAGAGAGAGAGAGAGAGAGAGAGAGAGAGAGAGAGAGAGAGAGAGAGAGAGAGAGAGAGAGAGAGAGAGAGAGAGAGAGAGAGAGAGAGAGAGAGAGACAGAGAGAGAGAGAGAGAGAGAGAGAGAGATGAGAGAGAGAGAGAGAGAGAGAGTAGAGAATATATTGGTAGGTAGAGTGAGAGAGAGAGAGAGAGAGGAGGAGAATTAGAGAGAAGGAGGAGGAGGAGAAGAAGGAGGAGAAGGAGGAGGAGGAAAAAGAGGAAAAGGAGAAGGAGGAGGAGAAGAAGGAGAAGGAGGTGAAGGAGGAGGAGAATGAGGAGGAGAATGAGGAGGAGAAGGAGGAGGTGAAGGAGAAGAAGAAGAAGAAGAAGAAGAAGAAGAAGAAGAAGAAGAAGAAGAAGAAGGAAAAGGAAAAGGAAAAGGAAAGAAAAGGAAAAGGAAAAGGAAAAGGAAAAGGAAAAAGGAAGAAAAAGAAAGAAAAGAAAGAAGAAAAGAAAACATGAAAAGAAAAGAGGTTAAAGGAAAAGAAAAGAAAGGAAAGGAAGCTTACTGAAAAGAAAAGAAGAAAAAGAAAAGAGAGTATGAAAAGGGAAGAAGAAGAAGAAGAAGAAGAAGAAGAAGAAGAGGAAGAAGAAGAGACGAATAACAAAGAAGAAGAAGAAGAAGAAGAAGTATTTAGTAAAAAGAGTTAATACTGTGACATAATAATTTTATAGGAAGAATAATAAGAAGAATAGCCAAAGAAGAAGAAGAAGAAGAAGTAAGAAGAAGAAGAACATGAAAGAAGAATATAAATAATAAAAAGAAGAAGAAGAAGAAGAAGAAGAAGAAGAAGAAGAAGAAGAAGAAGAAGAAGAAGAAGAAGAAGAAGAAGAAGAAGAAGAAGAAGAAGAAGAAAAAGAAGAAGAAGAAGAAGAAGAAGAAGAAGAAGAAGAAGAAGAAGAAGAAGGTTAACAATGGACTGCAGAGTGAGACAAGAATGATGCCTTTAACAAGGTGGTGTAGGGTGGCTAGATTTGGACAGATCGGATAGGAATTGGAGGGAGTTGGGAATAGCCAATGTGTATAGAGACAAATCTCTTCATCATAAGAGAACGGCAGCATCTTTTGCAAAGGAATTTTGAAGAAGTTGAGAATGCTACAAACTGTGTTTGCAAATGGCCAGTAAGGAGGATTCTAAAGTACCTCTCGCAGAATCGGTGTCGGCGCAGCCGTTATTGGAGTTTGAAAGTGAAGATAGCTTATGCACATGATATATTCACTTCGCAGGGAGTGCTGCATTACAACAGCCTCAGCTTCGAGGCTTACCAGGGGGGAGGATCGGAAGGCTCCAGTGGAGATACGGATCAAATCGTTTTGGATGGGTCTAACAGCTGTAGTAGAGTTTGGGAGGCCTGACCATGTACTGCGCAGCTATATGTCCAAATTCGATCAGTTTAAGGCGATGTGGAGACGTGAAAGGGACTAGCGATCAGCGCCCCAGGTTTTAGAGATGAGATGACACAATAGGTCATGAGCCTGGTGACAAATCGTTCTCAAGTGTTTAATATGTGGCGCGTATGTCAATGGTCATCCAGAATGAGGCCCTGATATCTGACCTGTAAAGTAACACGAATGGGTGAACCATATAAAGTTAGATTTGCTGGATGAAGGTGGCAGTTTCTTTGACTCACTTTCTTCCGAAATAGTACTGCTGAGATTTTGGCGGGTGAGAAGAGGAGGCCAAGAGAGTTACTCTATTGTGAGGTATTCTTAATAGCTAGTTGGAGGTGGCGTTCAAGAAATGATAGCCGGGCACGGGCAATGTTTAACTCCAGGTCACCAACATACAGGGAAAATTTGATAGTCGCTGGGATGGTAGCGACGACGTCATTGAATATGAAAGCAAATAATACTCTTAGGACACTGCCCTATGGAACACCTTCAACCAGAGTAGTGGCGTGATAGGACAGCTGAGCATCGAAACTGGATAGATCTGTCTGTAGGCATTGAATAAAGAGAGGTAGCTGTCCTCGGAAATCGAGCGTGTGAAGTTAAGACTAACTCTGGTTCTCCACATTATGTCATAAGCCTTCTCAAGGTCAAAATGAAACCAAGAACAATACCGCCAACTGAGCAGGCGTCCGGATTTCATAGTCTAGTCTCAATAAGGAATTCGAGGGCGAACGATGCTTGCGTCAAACTGGAAGTTTAGATAGCATGACGGCTCTCCAGAACAGGGAGGCGGCGGCCAGCAAAAATTTTCTCCTTCATTTTGAAAGTATGAGAAATCAGTGAGATTGGTCTTTGGTTGTCGGTCAACTTTGTATCCTTTTCAGGTTGGGGAATGGGAATTACAAAAGCCGTTTTCCACACAGATTTAGAAAGAAAATCAAATTCAGATCTTGTTATATAGATCTATCAGGAACGCTGATGCAGAAGGGTGAATGCGACGGAACATTATGCAAGAGATGATGTCTGAGACAGGGGCACGATTCTTGCAGTTCACCAGTGCAGTTTTGATCTTCCCCTTTCACAGATGAGAAGTCTGGCTGTGCAGTGTTAATTCATAATTATTGGATGGCCTCAGTATGGCGGAAAGAACTTGAGAGGCTAGCAAATATATAGCCTAATAGATCTGCTGTAGCACATACCGTATCGGTTATATCAATCCAATAACGGAGGACCGTGGGTGGGGAGCTGTTAGAGTGGCGAGATATTTTTTGTACAACTTTCCACACTGAGGATAATGAAATTGTGGAGTTCACATTCCAAATGTAAGATCGAAAGTATTGTTTACGCGTTTGGTCATTGGTTCAGCGAGGTCTCGTTGCAGTCGATTTGAAAATAATCATGCTTTGGGGTCGTGAAGATCCGGTTATATTGCCTATAGTTTTTTCTTCTCTCGGTTAGGTTGTGCACACTCTTGGGACCACAAACGGGTTGCCGATTGCCTACCCGCGGAATGTAAGTTTCTACAGCTGTGATGATAACTTACTGGAAGAAGTTGAAGGTCACATCAGTGTTGTATAGGATATTTGTCTTTGAGCTGGTGTATCGCATCCCTCCTGCTCAAATTTAACATGGTACATAACTCCAATATCAGGTAGCAATGTCATTTTAAGGAAGAGGCGCTGTGTAGTCCCTCACAGTTGCTTCTTCTCGCCTCTGCAAAACACATTCCTTTCCTTCAAACGGCCCTTTACCGAATCAATCAACTTTTTTTTCAGTCTCCCAGCCGGTAGATTTCAAGCACACTCACCATTATACATTCGTTTAACCAACCGTCTATCATCCATCCTTTCCATATGAACAAACCATTTTAATACAATCTCGTTTGTTCTCTCACTTGCGCCTTTCTTCACACCACACAACTCCCTAACACGTTCATTCATCATCTTATCAATTCATCTCACACCTAACACGGCCTAAGATTGTCCATCTGAACAGATTGTACCTTAGATCTATAGCTCTTATTCTACACCTTAGTTTCACTACTATACAATAACACCAGTAACAACATACCCTCATACAGAGCCCTAGCGAACTCGAGACTCAGTCCGTTCGCATTCACCTATGAATTAAATGCACCAGCCACCTTCCTACTACACTGCATCATCCGTTCCCTTTTCATCGGAAATATAGCCTAAATATTTAAGCTCAGATACTTGTTCCTATTTCTCACCATCCAACATCATCGCACACCGCGGACTCTCCTCACTCACTACCGTCACCTTACTCCTATCTACATTTATTTTCAAATCCCTCATTTAACACACCATGCCAAATCCTTCAACCAATCCTCTCAAACTTTCTTCTGATTAGCGACACAAAACTAAATCACCTTTCCTTACCACTCCTAGCTCTAATTCTTTCATTACCCCATCCATATGCGAATTAAAAAGCCAGGGTCAAGTGTAGGGTTCATCTCCTGGCCCAGGTGGGCCACAACCATACCCCCTCACAAAACCCCGCCATTCACTCCTATTATGCACCCTTTCTTCTTGCCTTTGCCAACCTCACATTTATTCCTGCAAAACTTCCTTTACTGACTCGAATCCACTTTTCTTCGGTCTCGCAGCCGGTCGGTTCCCACACGACACTCACCACTATACATCCTCTTAAAAACCAAACCGATGATCATTCATCCTTTCCACATGCCAAACCATCTCAACATACTTCCATTTATTCTCTCGTTTAGCCCTTTCTTCATATCTCTGTCTTCTATACGTTCATCCTCATTTTATCAAATTCTTCTCAACACCTAGCACGCCCTAAGATTGTCCATATTCCACATCATAGTACTTTAGATCTGTACTTTTTATTCCAGACCATAGTCCCTCACTTGACTATACAATAACAACTGGTAACAAAATACCGCTCATGCAAAACCCCTAGCTGCACTCCAGACTTAAGTAATTTTACATTCACCAACGATTTAATTGCACCAGCCACGCTTCCTGCCATTACACAACTTTCCTAACTCACTCTGCAATCATTCGTTCGCCTCTCATCCCAACACATACCCTAAAAATTTAAACTACAGACAACTTGTTCCAGCTGCTCACATAAACCATCTAACAAAACTAAACACCGAGGTCTGTCCTCACTCACTTTACAACCATACCTTACTCTATCCTACGTTTGACTTTCAAGCCCGTCTCCTTTTACACACGTTGCCAAATCTCTCTACCAATCCTCTCAAACTCTTCTAACAGATTTCACCACACAGAACCAAATCATCCGCATATAATAGGTAGGGCACCCTCCTACTCATCTCCTCCCATATATATATATATATATATATATATATATATATATATATATATATATATATATATATATATATATATATATATATAATATAAAAAACAAAATATATATATAAATATATTATTATATATATATATATTATATATATATATAATATATATATATATGTATATAAAAGTGGTGAAATTAATATGGATGAAATAAGAATTATAAATTTGAAAGATTGACAGCACCATAAAACATATTTCTAACTTGTTCCTTTTTAAAATAAGAGCAAAATTTGTATATAAACTAAATTAAAAATTAAATTAAAACTAAAAGTAAAATAAAAAACAGCTATGAAGCTCCTCAAATTTAAAAACATTTAAATTTTTTGCAATTTCAGAATCTGAACAAAATGGACAGTGTTTCACATACAAAAGTGGCAGAGTTTATAATTTTTGTTATTTGAAAGTAGAGGGAGCTAGTAATAACAATTTTTTCAAGGTCACCTAAATCCATTGACAAATCTCTTACAGGTTTATCCTACTAGATGTAAATAAATTATACTATGACTGGACCCCTTTAGACTTACTTACCTTTTTATGAGTATATTTCAAGTCTTTCAGAAGCACTAATGGGTACTTTGATTTCTTTATCTCATCAAAATGTGACTTCTCTCCAGACCCACCCTCTGGGTCAACTCCAGACACACCCTCTGGGTCAATTTCAGACTCATCCTCATTGTCAACTAATTCCTTTTTCAAATAACTGGGCCATAAAAAACTGTTCAATGCAGCCTGGTCCAAAGGTTCATCCTAAAAAAAAGAAGAAAAAAATAGCTAGATTTTTTATTTCGAAAGATTCTGATTCAACAAATCTCACTTTTGAAGAATTTTGGCTCTAATGTTTAAAAGGAAGTATTAAAAAAAAAATTTAACATATTAAAAAGGAAAAAAAAGTCTGGGACATAATTCCTAGGGCAGTTGAATATGAACATAATGAAATGAACAAATCAAGACAGAAATGAAGGAAGCCTTTGTTAGTAGTGCAAGAGAAGTATACGGATGTGCTAAAGTAGGAACTAATAATCTCAGCAGTGAATGGTGGAATAAAGAGGTAATACAAGTAGTTAAAAGTAAAAAAAAAGGCGTGGTTGAATGTGCTAAAAGTAAATGATGAGGTCTCAAAAGGAAGATGTTTGGAATTATATAAGGAGGAAAAAAGGATGACCAAGAGGAATCTGCATAGAATAATGAATAGGGATGATGCTTTCATAAATGATGAAATGGATGTGAGAAGAGTGTGGAGGGAACAATTTCGAAAATCTGCATAACATTCACAGTAATGAAGAGGTGATAGTGAATGTGTGTGGATTTACTGATGCAAAAAAGAAATAATCATCTTGGGGATGAGGTAATTAGAAGGGAGGAGGTAATGGGTAGAGTGAGAAAGTTGAAGAATGGTAAATCTGCAGGTATAGATGAAATTACCGGTGAAATGATCAAGAACGGAGGCGAGATGGTAATTGATTGGATTTGGAAGTTGTGTAACAGTGTTTATGGAGAGTGTAGTTCCAAGGGATTGGAGGAGAGCAGTAAAATACCCTTATATAAGGGTAAGAAGAATAAGGGGAACTGTAGGAATTATAGAGGAATTACTTTATTGAGTGTTGTAGGGAAGATATATGCTGATATTTTTGTAGAGAAAAAAAACAAACTTAAATTCTTCACAGAGACGATGTATATAAATAAAAGAAAATAATGAAGTTTTCACATTTACAAATGGCAATTTAAACCATTTACAAATAGTACTTCAAACCATTCAACACAAAAAAAAAAAAAAAAAAAATAACCAAATCAAATATAACAAATTTGGAGGAAATACAATAAAGGAAAGAGGGAATGAAAAGCATAATAACGTGCACCACAAAGTAGCCTTTTCTATTTAAAGCAAGTTCCAGCACCAAAGACACAATAAGCTTCACCTCATGCCATTCTACGAGCAGGAGATTTAAGTTACAAAGTCAGTTTTAAGTTGGTCAATGGCTTAACCAAACAAATAATGGGTTATATTTAGGGTTGGGAAAAACCCAGGGTTGGACCAAAAAAAACTAGCCCAGTGGTTTTTTGGGGGGCTTTTTTAAAATTTCTATTTTTGAGAAAAAAATAAAATGGTTCAATAATTGAATTTGTCTTTTGCAATGTTATTTCAGTATTATTTCATTTTATTTGACAAATAAATTACTAAATAGGAATAAAATATACAAATTAAACATATATTTAGGTAACAGACATTGTACAATTCCCACTGTTGAATGAATGTCATTGCCTTATTGGTAAAACTTGTAAAGGTAAATGGTATTGCTATTGTTACGGGTTATTGATGGTAATGACATAACAGAACTATCTTAAGTAAAGTAATTAAGTATATATTTAAATTTATATTATTTAAACTTCGAATATTGTCATCATCATAATCTGAGGCTCTGAGAAGCTAGTAAGTTAGCTACCAATGGTTCAGTAGTTGTTACATAGAAACTAGGCAGGCTTGCACTGGATACCAACCCAAGGAGCTGCCCACCAACCCACCAGGTCTGGGTTTTTATGGTAAAACTCAGGTAAAATTGAGAGATTTCAAAAAAAAATATACAGTAAATATATATAGTCACGTTGTTTAAAAAAATCCCAAAATCCCAGAGATTTATATATATATATATATATATTATTATATATATGATATTATATATATATATATATATATATATATAATATACATATATAATATATATATATAATATATATATATATATAGTATATATATATATATATATAATATATATATATAATAATATATATATATATATATATATATATTATATATATATAATATATATATATATATATATATATATATATTATATATAATATAGGTATATATATATATATATATATATATATATATATATATATATATATATGTAATATTATATATATATATATATAATATATATTATATATATAGTATATATATATATATATATATATATATTATATTATATATATATATATATATAATATATAATATATATTATTATAGTATATTATAGTATATATAATAATTATATATATATATATATATATATATATATTATATTATAATATATTATTTATATATATATATATATATATATATATATAAATATACACAGGGTTCACTACTAAATTTGAATTTGATTTCCGCTGACTTTCCTGAACCAAATCTGGCAAATCTTTCCCTGACCAGCGTGTTTCGTTAATTTGTTTGGTGTATAAAATTATCTATTAATTATTTTGCACCTAATTCTACTCAGTTTCATACATTAAATTATTGAAAATTTTACTTTAGAAACTGTTCATCATACAATGGGATGAATTTTAAAAAAATAACTTTATTTTTAACGTAATTCAGAAACTTTAAATTACCACATAGCCGTCCAAAGTACTCCTTTTTTTATTTTTTCCAAAAGAAACAGTTTTATTTATACAACAAAAGAAATGAATTAAAAGCTTTAATTAATTAGCCAGTGAATTAGCGTCCACTGTAATCACAAAAGTTCTAAATTGGGAGAGATTTAGATTTAACTTTTTCTTCTCAAGATTTGAATTTTTGATTTCATAGCGTCTTCTTCTGTTAAGCCTTCAGTTTTAACATCTTCTGTCTCTGCTCTTCAAGTTTATTGATTTGTATAAATAAATAAATTCTTTTTTCAACCTTTTTATTTCTCTTCTTTTTCTTTCTGTTTTGTCTCTTTGAGATGTTCTTCATATCTTCCATGGGCAGCTCTTACATTTGTCACATTTTTTGAGTGATAGGAAATTTATGAATACTTTCATAAGGTCTTATAGCATTGTGCACTGTCTTTTGAGAAATCAGACATGTTCTTTCAGATTCTCCACTAATAATTTGCTTAATTTATAAGAAACCCTCCTTCACTGTCGCATTTCCATGCGAAAATATCAGTCTAATTTAATAATTTGCCACAATCGCATAACATTGATTCTCAGGTGCAATAGAAGAAAAAAAAAACTCAACTCAGTTCTATAGACAAACACCATCCAAAAATATTTTGAATTTTAATCCAAGGGTAAGAATGACTTCCAACTGCAAAAAGTAGACGTCCATTCACCACATCTCCGTGACCTCATCTCTGCTCTTCTATCCAGACACAGATTCTGTCGTTTCGGATTCATCGCATATACAATGCCCTCTAGCACTAATCTACAATCTTGTTTCATACGTCTCATCGGCGACTAGAAACTATACTGCTAGATCCATGATGATGAGCCATTGGACAGGCTTGTACTTTAGAGGACATCTTTCTAATATGTTTTCTGTCATTTTGATTTGCACAGTCTGGCATTCAAGTTTGTCATGTAAATCTAATGCAAAAAGCTTAGTTGTTGGTTGTAGCAGGCATTTTACTGGACTTAAGAAATCTTTCCATAATATTAAATACGAGACTTTGTAAATCTGTGAACAGAAATGAACAAGGTTCATTTTGACGTCCAACCACTGGTGGTTAAAGTTAATAATGTTCTTTTGCTTGAGTCATTTTATAATAAATAATATACCTTCACTGCACAAAAATCAAAAAAATCACTTCGTCAAACCTCAAAAAAAAAAAAACACCTCAAAAAAGTATAAATCCCCTAAAAGAAAAATCTATAAATCGATTAGACCTGAGACAAGCTGTCGAGAAACTACGTCAAAACGCCAATCTATTTTCAATCAGATTGATGAACTTGAACAACCTCTACGAAAAGAATAGGAAGAATAGTAGGTTATAGTGAACTAAAATAGAAAGAAACATGATAGAAGTAGATTTATGGAATGTCATTTCTCGCCCATCCTTTCCATTCACTTATCAAAAATTACAACTCTCATTCCACAATTATACAGTAGGAAAAAAAAATATATTCAAAAATATGTAACTTAGGTCCCATGATTCATTCTCATGATGTTTGGAATTTTAAAATTTCCCCTGACTTTCAGCATATTTTAAAACGTTTCCCTGACCTTTCCTGACGCAATTTTTTTTTCCCCCCCTTGATTTTTTTCCCCCCAGAAAAGTGGTGAACCCTGATATATATATATATATTATATAATATATATATTATAAGTATAATAGCTTTAATATAGTATTATATAATATATATATATATATTTTATATATATATATATATATATATATATATATATATATATTATATATATTATATATATAATATATATTATATATATATATATAATACTTATATATATATATAATATTTATTATATTTTTTAATGCAAACGTATTTATTTGAGGATTTTCGTTGATTTCGTTCAAAATAATTTTTGATTTTCTTGATATTTTTAAGATTTGTGACGTCACTGCGAAATATAGATTTGTAAATCAAAACTTTTTTTAAATGTTCGATAGTATTATTTTTAACTCTAGGCTATATATCTGAGTTCAAAATCTTAAAACAGGGCTTATAGTCTATGACACACAGTTTTTTATGAAACACGCAAAACACTTAGGAAGTGTTATTTGTAATAACTGATAATATATTACATGTCAGTAAATAAAGAAACATGCTTGAAACAGTGATCTTTTGTTGACATTTTTTAAGTGTAGCAATTTGAAACGAGTAGCCCTTGCTCTGAATATTATTTATTCTAATTTTTTTTATTTCTATTTAAATTAATGAAACTTAATATAAATAAAAAAAAAAAATTAAAAAAATATATAAAAAAAGACCTAAAAAGCAAAAAATCATGATTTTGGAGCAAAAAATCAAGTGAAAAAATCAGTTGATTTATAGCAATTGATTTTTTCATGCATCGCCCGATATATATATATATAATAATTATATATATAATATATTTATTATAATATACTATTTATATATATATATATATATATATATAGTATATATATATATATATATATATATATATATATATATAATATAAATATTATATATATATATTTATATATATATATATATAATATATATATAACCAATAACCCTCAGTGGCCGTTATCGCGATAAAAAAATTAATCGCGATCCACGATTTCGGGTTATCCTGTTATCGATTAAAAATCTTTCCGATAATCGGTAATCGCGATAATTTTTGTTCCAAACTACCGATAACTATATGGCGATAATATTATCGAGATAACGGTTTCGGTTATCTGCTATCCGATAAAATCTTTATCAATAATGGTTATCGCGATAACTTTTTGTTTATATAATATATATATATAGTATATATAATATAGTATATTATAATATATATATAATACTTATATATATATATATATATATATATATATAATTATATATATATATATATATATATATATATATATATATATATATATATATATTATGTCAGAATATGCTAGGGTAAATAAACTAAATATTAGAGAGACGTTATTTCAATTCTTTATATCCTTTTACTTTTGTAGCTAATGCAGAGTAATGCTTCATTTTAAAACTATTAAATAATAATTCTTTTTCAATTATCAGGTCATGGAACCAGTCGCCGTTACACTGGATCAAATCCAAGGGGAGAAACAGGGCTATCTGGGCGGCCTGATTCCCACCCTCATTGTGACCAAAAAAAAAGCTGATTGACTTGAAGACCAATGCCAATCTCCAGTTCTGCGACCCTCTGGTCAATACCCTCCTTGACGTCATAGAAAAGAGGTTCTCCAGCACCTTTGAAGATGAGGAATACCTTCTGACCACTGTCTTCCACCCCAAGTTTCCCCTGATGTGAATGAGGGCTTTTGAAGAAACAATGGCCAAAAAGTCAGAGGTTAAGGCCCTGATGAGAAGAAGGTGGAAGAGTTTATTGCGGCGTACCGAATTCGAGAGAACGCCAACAGTACCAGCAACAGTGAGGGAAAGGATCATGGAAGAGAAGGAACTACTACTCAGCATCTGTGATGTTGATGATTACACTGAACTAACGCAAGGTCAACGTCATCAAAAATCATCAAGAGTAAAGCTGATCTCATTCTAAATAAGTTGCTGCAGGCGAAATCGACAGACAACCTGTCCAGAACCTAGCTTTTACACAATGAAAAGGTGCTCATTTATTCTCTTTAGAAGGACATAATACTGAATGCCGTCTAGCGTGCGGTGGATCGATTGTTCTCCCTTGGCATAGATATCTACAGAGCTAAGAGGAATCCTCTGTCAGATGAAAACTTTACTATGCTCATGTTTTTGAAGGGGAACATACAAATGCTGCAGAAGGCCAGAACCTAGTTATAAAATTTTTTATATATATAACCAGGAAATTAACTAATTTCTTTGAATTTCAATTTCAAATCTTTATTCAGACTTTATCTTTGGCTTTTACATACATTATAGAATTTATAACATCAGAGCATAAATTAGAAAATAAAATTTTATTATAAAAAACACTGAGAAGCAAAGGGAAAAAAATTAAATTTATTTAATAAGATATCCAAAGTTTTCCAAGTTATATAAAGCAAGTAGCAACATTCCCATATTTTCTGGGTACGGGTAGGTAAAGAAAACTGAAAATTTTATATTATATTCTATAAAAGAGGTGAAAAGAAGATGTAATAAATTTATTTTTAACATTTTCTTAAAAACCAAAGTCGTGATTTTTTTAACATTTTATTTATAATAAAATGAAATACATAAAAATTTGGATTTATCGGTTATCGCCTTATCGGCGATATTTTTATCACGAGTTATCGGATATCGGTTATCGATGATAAGGTTTTCGTTATCGATTTATCGGTTATCGTGATAACATTTTTCGTTATCGTGCCCACCTATGCCAATAACCATTAAACTTTAGTGTAAGGGTTGTGCTTATTTTATACAAACTAGCTTTTTTTCAATTCTAGGAGCAGTATTAGAAAAAACATACTCAAAGGTTATGATTCATATTACGGCGTGTTCGACGTTCAGTTTCGTGTTCAATAGCATTGTATAGTAATAAAACTATGATGTGGAATAAGATGTAGAGATCTAAGGTGTAGTCTGCTTAGATGGATAATTTTAGGGTCGTGCTAGGTGTGAGAAGGATTGATAAAATGAGGAATGAGCATGTTAGGGAGGTTTATAGTGGTGTGTAGAAAGGCGTGAATGGGAGAATAAATGAGTGGATTAAGATGGTTTGGTCATATGGAAAGGATGGATTATAGTTGGTTGGCTAAGCAGGTGGATAGAGGTGAGTGTGTTGGGGAAACAACTTGCAGAGGGACCAAAGAAAATATGGATCAAGTAAGTTAGAGACTGTCTGAAGGAAATTAATGTGAATTTAGCACAAGTGAGAGGATTGGTGCATAATATGAGTAAATGTCGTAGTTTCATGAAGGGAAATGGTTGTGGACTTGGCACAGATGATCCTGACATTGATGAGATACCAGTGGGCGACTTTTAAGGTGTTGTGAAACTTCTGGGAGGATTTTGGCTGTGACAGTCTGGCACTTAAGGGTATGAAGGTTTTTTACTTTTTTTTTGGGGGGGGGGGAGCAGGCTTTCTACTTCGACCTTGGATGCGTTCTTCCAATTAACTATTCTGTTTCTGGCATATGTTTCCCACCCCACCCCCAATCTGTGGGGATCAGTGAGGTTGAATAAAGAAAGAAAGAATATTTCAAAATAAAAAATTATTAAAAGTAGCTTCACAGAATAAATTATTATTGAAATCTCTACAAATAAAGTTTGTCAAAAAATTACAACCAATATATGTTACAAGAATAGGATTCGGAAGTGCGTAACACACTGGAAAGGTAAACTAATTCAAATAATAAAAGCAAAAAACAAGAAACCTAACATGACCTACCTGAGGATCTTGATAATATAATTCACTGAGAATAACCAATTCGTCCTTAATTGAGGCTGTTGGCTGCTCTTGCTTAATATGTAAGTTAAGCGCCTCATTGTCTAAATTATTCGATGAAGAATGGGTAACCTCAGAATTAGCAGAGAAATGGTCCTATAATAATAATAAATAATAATAATAATAATAATAATAATAATAATAATAAATTATAATCATTAAATAAATAATAATAATAAAATAATAATAATAATAATAATAATAATAATAATAATAATAATCTACTTCCTTTCCCAAGATTGGTGGTGAGGTGTGCAACATACACCCAAAACAGAAAAGTAGTAGAACATGATGTAAGTCGAAAGGAAAGGCCCCCGCCCCTGTACCCTTAAATGAAAGCTTGTCATAGCCAAAAAAAAATCCACACTTGGGATTTACAAGACTACAAAGGACAATCACTGTCTCGTCAATGTAGGGTTCATCCTTTGGGCCAAGCACACAACCATACCCCCCCTCACAAAGCCCTGCCATTCACCCCTATTATGCACCTTTCTTATCGTGTTTGCCAAACTCACATTACTTACTCAATCCACTTTTTCTTTGGTCTCCCAGCCAGTTGATTCCCAGCACACCCACCACTATACATCTGGTTAACCAACCAACTATCATCTATCCTTTCCATATGACCAAACAACCATTTTAATACACTTTCGCTTATTCTCTCATTTATGTCTTTCATCATACCATGCAACTCCCTAACACTCATTCCTCATTTCATCAATTCTTCTCACACCTAACACACCCCTAACATTGTTCACCTGAACAAATTGTACTTAAGATCTATACCTCTTATACCACAACATAGTTTCACACCGATATACATTAAAACAGGTAACAACATAGTGTTACTATCACTTTAGACAATCAGAATGCTAGAACCATTAGTTCAAGGAGTTTGAAAAATTTTACAAAATTTACAATTTTATGAACTTACTTTTGAATTTTAATAAGTAAAAATTTTAATAAATAAATGATAACTGGGTGTGGAGTGATGTAACTTTCGATATTTGTTATTTTTATGAAATTTTAAAATATACTTAGTCACTTGGTCATATGATGGACAAAATCTACTTGAACAACTACTAGTATTTGATTTTTGATGTTTCATGATCTTTGCCCAAAGAAGAGGGCGTCATTTATGCAGCTGCCAGGAGCAGGGAATCTCTCTCTCCCTGCCTCTCCCCCTAAAACTAAAATAATTAGAATTTTAAGAAAATAATTTTAATTTCTTATTGAAAGATCAGGCTGAAAAGACATCCGGTCAAATCCAGAGCCTTTTTGAAAAGACAGGATATCCGACTGGAGCTGTGACAGGATATTGTTACATCACTATTAATAATAGTTTAAAACATTGCATATAAGTAAGTGCATATTTATAGGTATATTGAATCATAGTCTACTCACTCGACAATCCTGGCCATAAATCAAATTTTGTTCATTCAAATAGTCCACTGAATTTAGATACTCTGCTTCAGCTTTGATATTAATTTGTGTATCCATTTCTTGTTTGCAGCAATACCTGACCCTTTATATCAAACTTTAAAATTTTTAGAATTTCATTTAAAATCTTTAAAATATTTCATACATTTGCTTTCTGCATATAAAATCTGAAAAAAAAAAAATTACAAATGAGAAAATTAAATTTACTTTAAAAAAGAAAAAGAAAAAATGCCTTGCTCTCACTTATATTTAGGGACTAGAGCTTGAATGTAAGTCAAAGCATAGACTTTATTATGGATACAAAAGCACTTCAGTTGCTGAAAAAAGTAAATAACACTATGTAAGACAATACTTGCTAGTAGTGTGTGCAAATCTAATTGCAAACAAGGTGCTTTTCAAAAAAAAGTATGCATATTTAACTTCTATTAAAGGACTAGATGAAAAAGATAGGGAGTGTGGTTCGAGTTGAAGTGTTGTGACTATTAGCTGACACAATTGAACTTGAATATAAGCAGAAAGTGAAAGGATGTAAGTCATGAAAAGGTTGTAAATGAAATTGAATATAAGAGCAAATGGACATTTATATAGTCTTATAAATCATAAATATTTACATACGCTTAGCCTATAAATCAACATTTTCTTAATATACTAGGGATATAAAACCGAAGGACTGAAAAATAGCCTATCAAGGCCTGTACCTTATCAATCACCTGAATACTGCCCTATGCTAGCTCACATTACCATGTGCTCTGATATGATCATGCTTATAAAAAAGGCAGATTCTTTTATATTTCTAATGTGTTAGTGTTGTGCCCTAATTTCCATCTGGTATTATATATATCAGGGAAGAGGAGTCGAAAATAAATAAATCAAATTTTTTTTTTAAACTAATAATTACCCCAAGGGTAGATTGCCCTGATAGCAGGAGTCGGGGTCTCTCAGCCTTCCGGGGAATGAAAGGGTAGGACTATTTCCCCCCCCTCCGGGGAGGGTCTCCGGAACCCCCGCTCTTTGGTATTTGGGTGTCGCGGGGGTTCCTCCGCCCCTCCCCTATGGGGTATGGAAAACGTCGCCCCATCTGTTCCCTGTCAGCTCGTCCCCTTAATGACCCGTGATATATATATATATATATTATATATATATATATACTATATATATATATATATATATATATATAATATATATATATATATATATAATATATATATATAATATATACTCAATCGCTCTCACAACTTAGCGTGAGCGATCTAATAACCGACACACACTTGTTTCAACGTCTTGAAAAATTTCTACTGTCACAGCTCTATCTTAAATTTGCCCATATATATATATATAATATATATTTATAAAAACAAAAAAAAAAAACGTCTCCCCCCAGGAAGGTCTCACGACCTGTCAGTGGGACCCATCGAGAAAAGGTCCTTGGGTTAATCAAGCAGGGCCTAACGACTAATCCGCTGGCTGGCCAGGCCTATCGTCGGATGCGCGGGAAAGTTTCCCCACTAGTAGCAAAGC
>JABUQX010046881.1:0-2500 GCA_015478945.1 Trachelipus rathkii
GGGAGAAGATACGCATAGCTAATATTTATTAGTATAAGCTCGTAATTAATATTAAGGTACGAATGACATTACTTACAAAATAAGTGATACAATACTAGTTATATATATACCAAGAACAATTCAGACCGAAAATAGTCTCTCATATATTTGTACTGTACTAGGTAGTATATATATATATAGTATATATATATATATATATATCTATATATACTTGTGATGAATCGATTTTTAGAGATATATTGATAACTAGCGTATATAGTTATAGATATATATACGGTATATAAATATAATATATTACTATATATATATATATTATTATATATATTATATTATTATTATATTAATATATTAGTATAACTATATTATATGATATACGAGCGCTTATAATATTTATGATATTGTGCACAATTCACAAGTAATGATAGTTAATTGAATGTACTAATAAACATACAAAAAAATAATGCTATCTAGTAATAAAAAATGTTAAAGTACAATATAAGATTGATATCTTGTACTGAGTTAAAAATTTAATTTTATATTTTTTTTTAAAATACTAAAACTCTATATACATTTTTGCATATTATATGATATATATAATATATTGTATTGACCTGATTATATAGTAATATTTTTTATTTAAATAACGTATAGTAAGTATATAGTATTAGTATAATAATGAAAAACACATTATATAATAAAATATTCAATATTATTATATCCTGATAATATTAATAATATATATATAATGTACTTAATATATATATTAATATAATATATTAATATATATATATATATTAATATATATTATTATAATATATTTTATATATACATAGAGGGAATGGAGTACCTTCGTGGTGAAACTTGTACTGTGCTTTCCAAGACTCGCTTTTACGATGAGGGCGATGGCGGGATGGTATTGTATGGGTGTTATTTACCTGTGTATGTTGCCTAGAGCTGGAGAATTCGTTGTAGTGTGTAATCCCTTCACGTTCTAATATCAACTTATTCTGTATTGTCTGCAGCAAACCTAATTTCTGTACGTGCTATGTTATGGCGTGTGTGTAACCGCTAGCATATATATAAATATATATAGTAATAATAAATATACTATATAGTACTTAATTATATATAATATAATTATATATATTATATATAATAATATAATATAATATATATAATATATATTTATAATATTTATATATATATAATTATATATATATATATATAATAATTATTATATATATTAATATATATTGATAATAATATATATCATATATTAATATATATTAATACAGCTGATATTTATTTGACACACACGATATACGAAAAAATGAAAGGTATTTTATTTTTTAAAGTAGATATAAAAATTATTAGCATGTCTAACGTTTCTCTATAAATCTTTTTACCCATCATACCATTACATTACTAAAACAGACCAACCAACACACTTACTCTCAAAGAATACTTAATTATTTAAATTTAATTATATTTAAATTCTTTTTTGAGTATTATGCTTAATTAATTATATGTTTAAATTTTTAATTATTTGTTTTTTCTTATTTAACAAGAAATTTTTATACTGAGAGATAACAATTTTATTACTTAATAATGTTTATATATTTTTACGTCCTTTAAATTTTTAGGACTTATCTGTTTTTCCGATTCTTCAGCGGATTCATAATGAATTCTGTCTTGTCATTGAAGGCGAGGAGAATAGAATGTACCTTTTTCCTATGGCTTAAATTAACCTTGTCTGTCTGTGCGTATAGAAATTGTTTTTGTCGCGGTTGATGGTGATTTGAGAGACACGGAGCCGATAATTGCGATATTGGGGTTTCCTTATTCTGCTAGGGTTAGTCAATTTTGAGCGGCTCCTACTATTCTAATGATATAATATTATATACTCGATCATTAACGGTAGTTATCAGCAACTTTACATCGCGATGTCGCAAGTGAAAGCGTAAACATTGGTAATGGTTACACTCACCGATTATTTCAAAAATGATTAATTTTTTATATTAAAATATAGCCTCTATACCCTTTATTGTACGATAAATACAATCTTTCAATAGATGCAATATTATATTTTTTATAGTTAGTTATAATCAATTACTTTACGATAGCTCTCTATATACGTAAACAATTCTGTCCTGACCCTGCGGAGTTTCTCATCATAGATTTCGTTGATTCTATGTTATGGCCTTTCGCAATTTATCGTTGCACACCCTCACATTCTCCCCTTCGGGGACGGCCTCTCGACTTCAAGAAAACATGTCCATGAATATCACTAGAAATAATCGCATCCTGTAGCGAGGGCCGTCAACCAATGCAAACTCTTGTTGTGATTGGCGACAGTCCGATATCAGGAGCACCATTTTCAGTAAATTATTAATTTTCTTTCTCTAGGCTGATAAAAGCTCGGCATTCAGCTGAAGAGCTCTCCGCTCCTCGCTGGCGTCGCCACAAAAATTTGTAGTTGGGCTGACACTGACTCAAGAAG
>JABUQX010046881.1:12500-17500 GCA_015478945.1 Trachelipus rathkii
GAACACCCAACAACCTACTTACGGCAGACAGGAACGGTATGGTGCATTCTACATATGTACAACATTTTTCATTACAGAGCACACATTGTGCACGGTCTGCATCCCGGCGATCCCGGACGTTGGTTGTAGTTCGTAGTCCAAATGTGTTCCATGTTTGACAATAAACTTGACGCGCAGCTCCGTATTTTGTGGACGGATGAGGCCAGGTTTACCAATATTGGCATGATTAATGGGTGGAATTATCGGTACTGGACCGAGGAAAACACCGCATATCACCTACAGCACGCGACACCAGGTAGTTTACTCCATAAATGTGTAGTGTGAACTGCTAGATAATATACTGATCTGGCCGGACATTTACCATAGAAACCTAGATAGCGAATGAAATCAAGAATTTCTGGACACTACTTTGTCAGACCTTCCTCGTGACGTACCATTACAGACACGTCAAAATTTGTACTACCAGCATGAAGGATGCCCAGCACATACAGCAAGGGCTGTGCAACATCATCTAAACGTAACACACCCCGGTAGGTGGATAGGAACATGGGGTCCTATTCCGTGGCCTCTTAGATCACCGGACCTTACTCAACTGGAGTATTACCTGTGGGGCTACCTGAAGAATCGTGTCTACGGTGGGTACACAACACCGATAGCATCAGTTAATTACCTCTTAAGTCGAATCACTCAAGCTTGTCCGATAGTCGACTCCGAAAATATCACATTGGCAACATGACAAGGGTGGATCAGACGGGCTGAACTTTGCGTATGGAATAAGAGCAGACATTTCGCGCACCGCGTATAATGTATACATGCATATACGATGAAGAATGTACTACATAAATCAGAAGGTACTACAGGAAAGGATTTCATACTATACCGAAATAATACTTATGTATGGACTGTAAATAAACGGATGTGTTAAAGAGTTATAAATCATTTATGTTATAAATCATAACTGTTCATCGTAACTAACTATTAATAGTACCTAATATAAACGTACTCTGTATATGGGGGTTTCGTCCCTCATTCACGATGTTCTAAACCTATTACAACTAACATTTGTTGGTAACTATTACGGCAGCAGCACGTATTTTTCCGCGTGTATTGAGAGGTAACTACCATTTGAATCGAGATGACCGTCTCTATGAACCCTAAATAATTTTTGCCATAAAATGCAATTTAATTATCGGAACCACACGGTTTTATTGAAAATTCGAAGGTTCATGAGCAATTCGCATACAGAGACCCTCTTTATTCCTACAAGTTTCTAAATAATTGACATCATTACGGAAATATTCCGTTGTTGCACATTAGCTGAGACCACACACGCACGCACACACATATATATATATATATATATATATATATATATATATATATATATATATATATATATATATATATATATATATATATATATATATATATATATATATATATATATATATATATATATATATATATATGAGACTTGTTGTGTTATAGAGAGAATGTGTCATTTTTAAATTTAAAAAAATAAGTAAAAAATTAAAAAATTGCTAGAGCATTAATAAATAGCATTTATAGCAACTTTAGATGCTAAATGAATGCATGGCACATGGAACGCGGTAAATGAATGCATAGTTTACAGGGAGCTTCCCTCCCCGTGCCCCACCGACCCGTGAGTGCTGGAAATATAAAATATATCTTTATTCTTTAGTAACAAAAGTATATATAAGCATATAATTTTTTTAACAAATTGAAGCATCTGGCAGTATTAGTCATGAAGTATGAAATTTGCAGACAACTTTTTTTCAGGCTCATTTTCTAAATTTATTTTTAAAACTTTCGTTCACTACGGATCATTTACAACATTTCTTATAAGTTTCATGAAAATCAGTGTAAATCAGCTGGTGTCTTATAATTTATAATTTCGTCCATAGTTATAAATATGATATTTGGAGGCCTACATTTTCATATAATAATTTAAAAACAAAGTTTTACCACAGAATATTAAAAAGTACATTATTTCATAACTATCTAATAAAAAAAAAAAAAAAACATTCCTATAACAAAGCATGGCCATGATACACCAAAAATGTACCGAATAAAAGTACCGATGTTTTTCGGTACCGGTACATAAAAATTTGATTGGGCGATACCGTTACATCGGTACTTTTCAAAAGTGTTGGGCGATACCGGTATCGGTACAAAAAGTATCGCCCGATACATGTACCGCGTGGTACTGCCCGTCTCTCTGTATATATATATATATATATATATATATATATATATATATATATATATATATATATATGGTATATAGAATATATATTTAAATATAAACCAATATATATATATATATATATATATATATATATATATATATATATATATATTTAGTCTTTATCTATATATATATATATATATATATATATATATATATATATATATATATATATATATATATATATATATATATATAAATATATATATATATAGTTATATATATATATATATATATATATATATATATATATATATATATATATATATATATATATATATATATATATATAGAGAATAAATTTCTATTTATACATATTTATATATATATATATATATATATATATATATATATATATATATATCAGGCTTGGGTTCAAGTACATTTTTTCAAGTACAAGTACAAGTACAAGTACTCTAGAATTGTTCAAGTACAAGTACTCTAGAATTTGTTCAATCAAGTACAAGTACAAATACATGATATAAAATATAAAAAAAAAAACAAGTACTTTATAAAAATTTATATATATATATATATATATATATATATATATATATATATATATATATATATATATATATATATATATTTGCTATTTATAAATATTCATTATTGCTGTTTGAATCTTCACATTCCCAAAATATTATGTTATTATTATTATTATTATTATATATAATATTTTTAGAGTCCAAAATATGAAGAATATGTTTTTATTTCATATATTATTATATATATATTTATATATATATATATATATATATATATATATATATATATATATTATATTATTATATATATATTATATATATATATATATACATTCCAAGTATATATTATATATTTATTATATTATACATATATATATATATTATATATATATATATATATATTTATTATTATTATTATATATTACATATATATATATATATATATATATATATATTTTTATATATATATATATATATATATATATATATAGATATATATATATATATATATATATATATATATATATATATATATATATATATATATATATATATATATATATATATATATATATATATATATATATATATATTATATTTATATTACATATATATATATATATATATATATATATATATATATATATATATATATATATATATATATATATATATATATATATATATATATATATATATATATATATAAAACACCATATCCCGCATAGCTGCAGGGTGGTGTTGGTGGTTAATCAGTTTTCAAATTTATCATCACCATTAACGAAAAGAAACATATGCATGATAGAAGGGGGTTTTCAGCCCCTTGCTATCATACGAAGAGAATTATGAAATTTTCTTCCTATGACTTCGATCGACTTCGCGAAGCTCAGTCACTTTATCAAAGCATTTAAAGTATCAAGTTTCTTTTATTTTTCTTAATTTTGCATTTCATTCAAAAAAATGTCGAAAAAATGTTGCTTCTCCATCTCAGATTTTAAATAATAATAATTTAAAAATAAATACTTAAAATTTTGTAATTTCGAATCATTAATATAATTTTTTTATAGTTACTAAAGCCAAAACATTAAAGTACTCTTCTGTACTCCAATCCCTAGAGTTCTTATTTAGTAGCTCTTTCCTCATAAATAATCCATGATCATATTTTTCTGAATCTTCCTTTTGATGCTTCTCTTTTTCGCCTCCCTTCTAGTTTTGACTGCGTCCTCACTCAATGACAGTCGAATCATATAATGATATACAATCATATTTTAGTGAGAACTCGTAGCAGTCAGAAAATCCACCCTAGAGCTTCACGGGACCGCGACGAACCCTCACAATGTCATCTCTTCACGTTCATCCCGTCTAGGTGGTTACAACCATACCCTCACAAAACCCCGCTCATTCACTTCTGTTATGCACCTTTATTCTCGCCTCTGCCAAACTCACATTTCTCTCCCCCAGGCATTCCTTTACTGACTCAATCCACTTTTTCTTCGGTCTCCCAGCCGGTCGATTCCCAGCACACTCACTACTATACATCCGTTTAACCAACCGACTATCATCCATCCTTTCCACATGACCAAACCATCTCAACGTACTTTCATTTATTCTCTCATTTACCCCTTCCTTTCTAATACGTTCATTACTCATTTTATCAATTCTTCTCACACCTAAACTCCCTAAGATTGTCCATCTGAACACATTGTACTTTAGATCTATACCTCTTATTCCAGACCATATTCTTACTACTATACATTAACACAGGTAACAGCATACAATCATGTAAGACCCTACCTCACTCAAGACTTAGTCACTTTACATCCACCAACGATTTAATTGCACCAGCCACCTTCCTGACATTCAAAACTTTCCTACTATACTCTGCATCATCCGTTCCCTTTTCATCCAACATATATCCTAAATATTTAAACTCAGACACTTGTTCCAGCTGCTCACCATCTAACATAACTTCAGAACGAGGACTGTCCTCACTTAAACCATAACCTAACTCTTATCTCAGTTTAATTTCAAACCGCTCTTTTTACACACAATACCAAATCTCTCTACCAATCCTCTCAAACTCACTTTAGATTCGCCACACAAAAGCAAATCATCCTTATATAATAGGGTGGGTATCCTCCACTATCTACCATTCTCCATCATTCTAACACCATCCCCTGCCCCCCACCTCTAATTCTTTCATAACCCCATCCATATACAAATTGAATAACCAAGGAGACATA
>JABUQX010046881.1:32500-40000 GCA_015478945.1 Trachelipus rathkii
AATAATAATAATAATAATAATAATACTTAAACCAATATGCTCATTCTTAAACATATTCAACAATCAATCTGGAGAACTCTGCCTTTTATTTTCTCTCACTAACATCGATTTGCACACTTATAAATGACTTGTACTGCGACACTCACCCTTAAATTATCATTATGATAATTGATTCTCCTTCGTAAGTCTTGCAAAGAAGTTAAAGAATAAAACAGATGAAAACCTTTAGTCATGAAATGGTTTGAGATTAAACTTGCTTTAATTTCTGTCAACATATGAGATGAGTTAAAAAACAACAACAACAACAACAACATTGAAATATTTCAAGTACTTATGCAGTAGTCTATTGGATTTTAATGTTCTTTTTGCAGTACAGGCAAGATTTCAAATTAAAGTGGTTATCGAGAATTTTTTCTTATCCTTGACCTGTATGTGGTAAATACATCGCTATTGTGACACCTTTCATACAGGGCAAAAATATTCTTATAACTAAATTTTAAAGAGGATTCGGTTCTAGGGTTTAGGATTGTTACCACAATATAAATTAAAACGATTTAAATCTAGCCCCACTCAAAATTGTTATCCTTCGAAAAAGGGATAAAAATCTTCCTGTCCTGCTAAATATGCAAAATTGAACAATAATTGTGCATTCACCTAACTGCGGAAAATCCCGATAGACAGTTACAATCAAAAGAATGTTTAAAAGAAATTATTGAATATTTAGAGGAACGTGATTGAGATGGATTAAGAGAATCAAGATATTGACAATTTAAAGACCTTATATCATTCAAAATCTGTAATCATCAGCGAATTTATAGTGTGTATTTATGACATCAACTTGGTTCTCCACACTTCCATTATCCTTAAATAGGAATAGAAACTTCTTTTCATAATGTTGAATATGTGATGTTTATTTTGAAGGATTTACGACCAAGCAACAATGAAAAATGTTCAAGGATTTTTGAAAATATAGCAAAATTTCTGCGTTCTGAGAAATGAGAACGTTGCGTGTCAGAATCAGTGTTAAATAAAAAAAAAGGAAAACAATACTTTAAAATTGAAATTCCTTTTGTTGATAATTTTTCTTAGTTAGCTAGCAAGTCCTTGAGTCATGGATCCATCCTTCCCAATTTTACTATACAGACATTCTATTGACACCTATTAAAAATTTTTAATTAATTTTGTAAATAAATTTGATTTACGCAGACATATTTTGGGCCTTGAAACTTTTAATGATAAATTTATTTTGTGCACAAAGAAATGTGAAGAACGAGAACCTAAAAATATACCATCAAATGATCTTGGTGACTTAAAAGAATGTGATCTTGTACTTTTCGGAACACATCGTTGAATTGTTAAGAATCTTATAATCTATAGCAATCATTAAGTGCATTCCATAAAGTTCTTTCTCCACTCTGAAAAGTCTTAAAATCAATCTTCGCAATTCTTCAGAGGAAAGACAAACAGGACTGACATTAATCAGTGTCCTTCGTTTCTACACAATAAATATGGAGAAAGTGATCAATCATTTTGCTACTAACAGATTAAGAGAAATAGTTATATATATATATATATATATATATATATATATGTATATATATATATATACTATATATATATATATATATATATATATACACTATATACCCTACCTATATATATATATATACTATATATATATATATATATATATATATATATATCTCAGAAGCTGGGCGCGCCCTATGGGCTTTTTAACGCCTTACTGCGCCTTCATGCGCTCATGGACCTGGTGCGCCTAGCGATCTATGCGCCTATTTTTGTCACATCAGCGCCTATTCGCCTTTGCGCCGCGACTTTTCGCCCGGCCGGTGGCTGTTGCTAAATTTATTTGCAAAATAAACTTTAGTGCGATAATAAAAGCATTCTTTTATAGGAAGAAAAACACATTTATTAATTTTGTAATTAAAACACCGTAAGCTAATATCTCCTCCTCCATGTCCTTGTGGTCCATGTTTTTCCCCAGGAGGTTCAGCACGAGCGCTGAAGTTGAAAATTTTCAGAGCTATGTTTTCCTATATATTTATAGTTAAGAACTACTGAACTATATATATATATATATATATATATATATATATATATATATATATACATATATATATATATATATATATATATATATATATATATATATATATATATATATATATATATATATATATATATATATATAAGTTTTACACTGGTTTTAGAATGATACAAGTTTGCCACACTTCTAAGTTCCAACTTTTAAGGGTAAAAAAATGCTTTGTTCCTGTTCATAGGCGGCGCATTGGCGCAGAGAGCTGTGCGCTATCCGCCTTTTTAAAATTGTTTGTTCTATGCCTTTGCGCCTCTGGAATTGATGGTGCGCCATAGAGGAGAGGAGAGGCACCTCGGTGGCACAACGCCCAGCTCTGATATGTAACTAATATATATATATATATATATATATATATATATATATATATATATATATATATATATATATATATATATATAATAACATATATATATACTATATATATATATATATATATATATATATATATATATATATATATATAATAGCATCTGCCAGGTCCTCCATTATGAAAAATTTACTTTAGATCATAAGGTATATAAAGTAACTATATATATATATATATATATATATATCTCTTTATATAACAAATAAATATATATATATATATATATATATATATATATATATATTTGTGCGTGTGTGTATAATTTCTTTCGGCTGAATGATTGCATTATTATCAAAATAAAAATTTGTCATTTGAACTCCTTTCAACTTTCTACACATTTTCACAATTTCTCTTTTTTTTTATTTTATTTCCACCGAACCGAATATTTTTATTTATTAAATAAATAAAATTATATTTTTGTTTCTCACCTTTAACGAGTAATATCTTAGGGTAGTAATTACTCCCATTCAATATGATAATATTTTCCAGTCGATTCATCCGAAGACAGGTTTATAGTGTTTTTAAGATCTTTACTTCCGCTCCATAAATAATGACAAGTAATCATAACAAGGCAAATGATGAGATGGTATAAAATAAATACATGAGATCCCCAAGGAAACCCTACGGTTTCAAACATGTATCCTCCTAATAATGGACCTGTTAAGGCTCCGAGACTTGTTGAAGTTGTAAATAAAGTAGAGACAATTCCTGACGTTTGAATATTTTGAGGCAGTCCAGCTAATGAAACACCTTTGCTTAGAGTAGAAAATCCACCTACTCTTTCACCTCCTACTCCGAAAGCGTGTACTAGTACTCCAAAGATGCATGTATAAAGGTTCAAATCAAAGGGAAAATAAGGTGCTGGACCAAGTAGCATTAGACCACAAATAGTAATGAATGCAGAAATGGAACATATGCCTAGAGAATTATCGTATTTTTCACACAATATACTCCAGAAAAATGAGGAAAATGCATTGGCTATGCCTCGACACATAAATATTGATCCAATTTGAACTGGAGAAAGGTTTAAACTTTTCATATGAGGTTCAAGAACTGTGTTGACAAACATTGCATTTAGAGAACAGCCAATTAAAGTAAAGACTCCTAGAATAACGGAAGGTTGTCTAATCATTTTTACTGCTTCATTTTTTGAATTTTCCTTTTCTCTTTGGATAATCACTTGGTAAAAGTAGAGCTCCAAAAGCATTGCAAAAGACAAGTGTTCCAATTACAATAAAAGGAAGGTAAAACCCTCCTAGTTCATATAAAGCTCCTCCTACCACAGGACCAATCAGCTGTCCAGTTGATGTAAAAGTTTGAAACATTCCAAAAGCAGCTGCAACGTTTTCAGAAAATTCACAAGTTATTAGAGCAACTCTTGCATTTCGTACAATAGCGTAACCAAACCCACTAATCACTCGTATTAGAACTGATATTGAAATAAATAACACTACTCCCTTAAGTTTGTCGACAAATCCGAAGGTAAAGGTACCAATTCCAGCTATAAGAAACCCTAAAACACTAACTTTCACTACGCCAAATTTACTGATAATTATTCCACTTATAGAACTCATAAAGAAATTTGTTAAACTATTGGCACCAAAAACCAAACCATACTGGGAGGGAGTTACTCCTTTGGTTTCAGCTACCATGGGGTAAAAAGGAGCTAGTACTGATGCATTGAAAGCAGATAGGATATTGGAAATACAATAAATAATGAGAATCAACCATTGTTTCTTTGAATATTTGAAAGAAAACATGGCTAGAATTATAGAGTGAGCAATGTTCCCCACTCTTTTGTGTAACTGATACTGAAATAATTATCAAAAGTGTATAAATAAAACTGAATGGATAATACTTCACGTTAATCAAGGGATAGTTCCTGACACGAAGATTGGATTGTTTTAATAATGATCAAACACCTGCACACACACACACCCACACCTTTATAATATAAATATATATATATATATATATATATATATATATATATATATATATATATATATATATATATATATATATATATATATATATATATATATATATATATATATATATATATATATATATATATATATAAATTACATATATATATATATATATATATATATATATATATATATATATATATATATATATATATATATATATATATATATATATATATATATATATATATATATGTACTATATATATATATATATATATATATATATATATATATATATATATAATATATATGCTATGTATAACATATATATATATATATATATATAATAATAATATATGTTATATATATATATATATATATATATATATATAATATCTATATATATCTAATATATATATATAATAATAATATATTTATATATAATATATATATATATATATATATATATATATATATATATATATATATATATATATATATAACATAATAACTAATATATATCAGTGAAGCGTACCTTGAAGTTATGCTTGGGTGGATAATTATATGTATATCTCTAATAATAATAACTAATATATGTATATATATATGTATAATATATATAATATATATATATATATAATATATATATATATATATATATAATATATAATATATGGGCAGGTGTTCAAAATTCATTTTTCAAATTTCTTCGAATACGTTTCGACGAAAAGTTTCGTTTCCGTGGATTCTCGTATTTTTTCGTTCGTACAACAAGGTAATAATGTCTGGCCTGGCCCTATATATTATGAAATATGAAAATCTATGTACGCCCATAGATTAGAATTTTACTCTTAAGAACAGAGTAGAAAGGCAAATTTCCAAATGAATTTAGTTATTATAATTGCTATTGCTAATGTAGTTGTTTTTCTTTAAATTTATTTTATAAATCAGTTTCTTTTTTACACTTTCATATATAATAATTTAGTATACTTTTACCATTTAATTTATTTTATCAAAAGACTCAAAATATTGGGTATGAGCTACCTACCCTACCTACCCTACCTACCTATATGCGCCCTGATATATATATATATATATATATATATATATATATATATATATATATATATATATATATATATATATATATATATATATACCGAAATCTTTTCCTATATCTCTATATATATAAACTCTTATATATATGTGGAGATTCCGGACTAAATTTTCAGTTGACCGGAATTCGGAATTAGCCGGAATCACAAAATAAATTCCGGCCCGAATTCTGGCCGGAACGGAATTTCTTATGGGCTTTCGTTTGTTTATACTAAATCACGAAAAGTATTTTATCTTAACTCAACATAAAATCTTACGCGTTAGTACAACGCCGCCTTCATGAACGCGCGGAAACTCATCATCGAAAGGGAATATCTGGAAGTCAAATATTTTAATATGGTAAAGGAGTCTTGTATTTTCACAGAGGAAACCACAAAAGAGCAATAGATCCAAGCCGTGAGATAAGTGAATTTTGAGGAGAGTTTCTCAAAAGATTTGACATATCAATGACCCCAAATCACGGAAAATAATGAATTTTACTGCCTGACCAGGTAAAACCCAGCCATTCCCAACCATTCGCAGTCACTGAAGAGCAGGGATTCATTGAACTTATAGCCTATCTTCAGCAAAATATCTATCTGTATTCCTAATGTAAAAAATATTTTGTAGAGAAGATGTTACCAACTTCTACAGGAAATTATGATCAGCAGTTTTCGAGAAGTTCTCTAAGGGCTGATCTGATATCATTTACTACAGATATATATGAGCTAAAAAGTTCAAACGAGTCATTTATTTCTTTAACTGCATTCTGGCTTACCAGCGAGTTTAAAAAAATGGACTATGATACTCCATTGCAAGTATTTCCTAGGTTCTCATTCTGGAATTAAAATTACTGAGTTTTGGAAATTATAATGAATAGTGGGAAGTGCTCCTAACAAATCCATTTGATCCTTCAGAGATGGAGCATATCTTTGCACAACTTCTGGGACTAATTTGGCAGGATACACAAGTTTTCTTGTTTTATTAATAAACTTCAATTTATTAAAGATGCCTTATTTTCTCAAAGGCAGTGTGATTTAATAAAGAAATGTAGGAATATTTGTACACATTTCAATCATTTAAGCTGCAATGATGAACTTAAGAGAATACAAAGAGACTTGGATCCACATCTTGCAAGCCCACTTATGCCAATTCAGGATGTTATTAATACAAGGTGGAATGGCACATATTTGATTCTAGAAAGAATTGAATGTTTGAAAAAACCTCTGCAAGTTTATATATAGGACAATCAATCATTTAAGCTTTGACTGCTAATAAATGGCAAATACTTGAAAAATTCCTAAAGATTTGCAACCGTGACATTTCTCATGGTTACCAGAAACTATAAAGCAAATCAATTGTTCTCATATTTGAGCTCTCAGCATATCTACTCAAACTCTCTCTGGCAGATGGCTGGCAGAGTTCAGACTTTAAGAATTCTTTGCAGAAGGCATCAGGTTTTGAATTTATATGAATAAAAGGAGAGAAAAGGATCAATAGACATATATATCAAACAAGATAGATGACTTTTAAAGTACATTACCATAAGTAAGACTAAGATACAAACTGCCTTTTTTTCTAATAATGAAACTGAAGGAATTGAGTAGAAAATGGATGTTTGAAGAAATATGCAATAATTGAAGGTGAAAGTGATAATGTGTATTGTGTGTGTGTGTGGTACAGAAAGAAGGTTCAAGCTGATGAGTCATCCATACTCATTTTTCAGAAAGGAGCATTATCTGTGAACTTAGATTTGCCTTAAGTACTATATCTTATCTCCTCAAATCATCAGGGCATTGAAAAAAATTACTGCAGTTACACTTGGTTTATAGGAGTTTTGAAAGAAAGTGAGTGATGATAGCAGGTCAGTTGACAGATGCAAAAGAAAGTAAAAAAAAAGAAAACTCAGTGAAATAACTGGTGAAAGTGCGAGAGTGAAACTTTTTTTTTTTTTAACCAGAGAAATCAATTTCTAATCTGGAA
>JABUQX010046881.1:45000-71506 GCA_015478945.1 Trachelipus rathkii
GCATACGTTTGCTTACCATGGTCCAGGATTAAGGTAAGTAGACTCTGAATCTTCGGGATAGAAGAGAAGATCTGAGAATTTTGTTCTTAAAGGTTCTTTGTAACCTGGCCTTGGGTGTTGTTTTATTAATAACTAAACCCATACCATCACAGGCACTCTTAATATGAAAAGTGGCATAAGATGCCATTAGCAGATGACTCCAAAATTTTTGTTTGTAAAAATATTAATAAAATTATCTTATTTTTTATGATCATCGCAATCATCAGTGAATTAGGGTATAGGGTATGTATTTGTTCTTTTCTTTAAAGTTTTAGGTGTTGAGACACTAAAAGTTAATGTCTTTAAAAATTATTCTTTATAACAATACAGTATCATAAAAAAGTAAAAAAATAAAAATATAAATCTGTTTTCTTTAAATTCAAATAAATCGAATTTGTTTCCTAAGTGGTATTTTCTTGTCATTTTTGTTAAAAAGGTTGTACAGTACCTTTTCAAAATTATATATATATATATATATATATATATATATATATATATATATATATATATATATATATATATATATATATATATATATATATATATATATATGCCTTCATATTTAAATGGCTTCATATTAAAGTTCATCAATCTTGCTTAAATCTAAGTTTTTATAAAATAAACACTACAATATATTTACCAGCATTTTTGTTATGTTTTCGTTGACGTTATAACATTTTTCGTTGCGAAACTAAGTAAACACAACTATATATATATATATATATATATATATATATACCATATATATATATATATATATATATATATATATATATATATATTCCTACTCTTTATATATATATATATATATATATATAACCATATATATATATAATCTTTTTTTATCCTCATCAAGGATCCTCACAGATTGGAGGTGGGGTGCGCAACGTGCACCGGAAACAAAATAGTTTAGTAGAAGAACATGACCAGAAAAAAAAGCCGAATCATAATCCGAAACTGAGAGCCCATCGCAGACAAAATTCATACGCCCAAAATTTACAAATTTTGATAAGCCCAACTGAGAGCCCATCCCAGACAAAAATCACCATAGAGCTTCACAATCTCCGCGACTCTCGTTAATTTCGGGGTTCATCTCCTGGGACAGGCTCACAACCACGCACTTTCACTAAACCACGATATTTATACTCCTACTACACAACATTCTTCTCACTTCAGCAGCTAAATTCACATTCCATCCTTCCATTCAGGCACTCTTTTTGCTGACTCTTTTACGTGTTTCTTTTTGGTCTCGCAGACGGTCGATTCGCAACACATTCACCTTTATAAGCACGATTAACCAACCCATTATGATCCATTCTTTCCATATGACCAAACCATCTTAATAGATTTTTATTTATTCTCTCATTCACGTCTTTCTTCACACCACATTCCTCATTTTATCATTTCTCTTTACACTTAACAAGATCATAAGGTTATCCATATGGACAGATTGCACATTAGGTCTATATCTTTTATTCCACATCATAGTTTCACTACTATATATTAACATCATTAACAACATATCCTTATGCAGAAACATAACGCACTGTAGACTTAGGTCCCTTGCATTAGCCAGGGATTTAATTGCACCAGTCACATTCCTACTACTACTTTCACCCAACATATAGTTTAAATATTTAAATTGAGATACTTGTTCCAGTTGTCAACCATCCAACATTATTTTACTTTGCAGACCCTCGTCACCCCCCACCATTACCTTACTCTTATCTGCATTTACTTTCAAACTTCTTTTACACACCTTGCCAAACCCCTCTACCAATTTTTTCAAACTTTCTTCAGATTCATTACAAAAAAACAGATAATCTGCATACAATAAGCAGGGAGCTCTCCACTCTCTTTCAATGTCCATCATCCTAATACCCTCCCCCTGCTACCCTTTCTTTTATTTCTTTCATCGCACCATTTATATGCACATTAAAAAGTCATTTAGACATGACACATCCCTTCATTACTCCACTATTAATATTAAACCATTCACTCCACTCCATTTATTCTTACCAAAGCTTTACTATCAACACGCATACTTTTGATTTCATTCAGCAGTTTACCACCAACACCATATATCATTAACACCTGCCATTGAGCTTCCTTATGAATCCTATCATACTTCTGTTGCAAGTTCATAAAACTTAAATACAGGTTGTTCTTCTTCACTCTCATTTTAAAATTTAAACACTCATTTGCTTCAATGTATAAATTTTATCTACACATCATTTACCTTCTAAGCGCAACTTGTTCTTCGACAATCAACCCTTCAGTCACTCGAAACACTCTCAACCAAAATACCAAGCATATATTTTTCATTTAATACTCCATACACTAATTTCCCTATAGCTCTACAGTTCTCCTTTATCTCCCTTAAACTCATACAAGGGTACTATCAATGCTCTCCTCCAGTCCTTCTGAACTTCACTCTTTCAAACGCTTTGTTACACAACTTCAGTATCCAGTCAAACGCAATTTTACAGCCATTATTGATCACTGCACAAGTAATTCCAAATAAATACCTGCTGATTAACCATTTTTTAACTTTCACTTCCTACTTATTACACCTTCCTATTAATTTTCTCATCCATAAAATACCTTCTTCTTCTTACACCATCAAATTCGCACATATTCCCTCTCTATCACATCTTCATTACTGCCAAAGTTATGCAGATTTTCGTAGTTTTTACTTCACACTCTTTTCACGTACATCTCATCTCATATCCACTCATTATTTTTGGAAATTCGTCTCACTCTTTTTCTTAACCTTTTGCATTTTTTCCAGAGCAGCTTCTTATTCCCTTGTAAGTCTCCATTCATCCTCCTTTCAAACTGTTCCCTTACGTTTTAATTTCTCCTATGTATGAAACTTTAAGATTTTCTCTTCTACTCCCTACATATTTCAATACACCTTTCTTTCGAAAACTCATCAATGGCTTTCAGAACATTCAACCACGTCTCTTTTATACTTTTAGCCGCTTGTATCACCTCTTCATTCCACCATTCCTTATTAACTTTCTTACATCCTACTTTAGCACACCCACATACTTCTTTTTGCACTACTTAACAAACACTTCCTTCGTTTGCTCCTATATTTCCTCAGTTTCATCTTATTCGAATTCAACTGACTTACTTACTTGTCCTCTCACATACTTTTTCCTTGCAAACCTGTTTATTTAACTTTTCTCATTTAATTGTCTCCACTCCCTTCCTTTTTTTTCCTTTCTTCTCCATCTATGTCCTCCTAACTTAGTTTAACATAATACAACTAATGATCTGAGATTCCCATTCCCATCCTTCCCATTATCTACTTCAACATCTTCTTTATGTTCAATAAATGTGTTACTTGCACACATACCTCTCTCCTCACAGAAATACTATCATTATCATTTTCTCCCGCAAAACCAATGGCACCTGCTATACAATCTCTCTTTAGATCACCTATCCAATCATTCAAGCAGCCAAGAACAATTATTTTGAAGCCCCCGCAGAACTACAGTATATATATATAATATATATATATATTTAATATATATATATATATTAATATAATATATTATATATATATATATAATATATATATATTATAAATCATCCCTAAGGCTTATTCATAATAAAACGTGGTTTTCATTTAGCCACAATTCCTGCATATATATATATATTTTATATATTATATATATTTATATATATATATATATTATATATAGTATACTATATATATAATATAACTATATAATTATATTTATAACAAGGATATATATTATATATATATTATATATATTAATATATATGACCAATATATATATATATATATAGATATATATATATATATATTTGATATATATAATATTATATATATAATTTATAATATGTCCATATATATATTATATATAATATATATATATATTACCTATTATATATATATATATATAGATAATATATATATATAATATAAATATATATACAGTATTACTATAAATATATATTATATATATATTATATATATATATATATATATATATATATATTATATATATAATATATATAAGATATAATATATATATATAGTATAAGTATGATAGATAAATATATCTATACATATTATATATAACATATATATATTACCATACATATTATATATAATATATATATACTATTGATTTATTTATATATATATAATATATATATATTATATATATATTATATTATATTATTTATATATATATATATATATATATATATATATATACTATAATATATTAATAATATATACTATAATTACTATATATATATATATATATATATATTATATATATATATATATAGTATATAATATTATATATATATATCTATATATATATAATATATATATATATATATATATTATAATATTATATAGACTTATTGAATGTGTTTTCAAATTGAGTTGTTAATTGGTCTTATTTCAGATTATTATTGAAATTTTTTGTATATGTAATTATTATGTAAATTAAATATCTGAATTAATAACCTATGAATAGTTTCGGATATGACTTTTTTTATGTAAAAATAAATCTTATTACAGAAATTTGATTATTTAAAAAATAAATTGTAATTTAGGTTATCGCTTGTTATTTTCCCATAATTTTTTAGCTAAAGTTTTTTAAAGTTTAGAGTAACTTGAGAAAAATTTTGAGTTTGCAGGCAGGTGCAAACCCTTTTCAATATCAAAAAAGTGTAAGGTACTTCATAATGATAATAAATGAGTATTTTATTTGTGACATGAAAAGGAATGGCTGAAATTTGTTTGTTTAAAGTAAATATGCCTAGGTATGGCTTATTAATAGCAATTTAAAAGTGTCAGAGAAATGCTTGGAATCTAGATATAAACTCTGTCAAATGAAAGGAGTATGATGTTGCTTAAAAAAATAAAGAGAAAGGAGCAAGTTTTGTAATAGTTATATTAGAGAATAATAGAATACTGCACACAAGCTTGGACTTCAGTAGTATAGGGGGGAGATCGGCATTCGAGTCTAATCCCCACTAACCAAGATGGGGTACAAATACGACCCGGGGTACAGGTCTAACACAACATAGCCCAAGACAAATGTTTAAAAAACAGATAAGCGCTACATAACGAAAGGGATCTTATTTTTCAGGTATATGATAAATATTTCTACGTTTGTGATAAATATCTACTATGGTCAATGTTAAATTTCTTCTCGGAATGTTACGAACAATGAATACTGGATAGCCGTTGTACAAGATATAAAAATAAATGTTACAATTACCTTGACTCTCTCGCATTTAGATTTTATGTAAGTAATCATTATGTAAATATTTTTAAAAACTATAATTATATGTGTCAATAATGTTAAGACCTTAGGGTTTCCATCACACAGATCCAGTTCCTTAATTTATGTCGGTGTATACTGTATTATATTCATATGGGAAAAACCAAAGTTTTTATAAATAAGTGCTTTTCATAAAAACTTGCATGTGTGGATATATATGATGCGTAAAAATTTATTATTAAGAATGTAGTTTGTACTTATGTTATAAAGACTTTGAAAATAAAAAAAAACTTTGTGTTATTTTCCACTATACAATAATATTTTATTGAAAGAACTTTATTTTTATGTATGAAACATATATTCAAAAAATCAAGAATAATCAAAATGAAATAATAACGGAATATTGATAATACATTGTATCTAGCAGTATGCATAAATGTTAATTTCTAGTCAAATTTTTTTTTATTAATTCAATATAAGCTTATAACAAGGTAGAGCTGTTTATAATATCCTTAGTATTGATTTTCGACCTTTATGCCCTGGATGATAGGACCATTTCCGTCATATGACTCAAGAAAAGAACAGAAAACCCGAATAAACCGAATTTATTTAAAATAAGTTCTCAGTTGGTTCTGTCCTTGATGAAAGACGGGTGGTGTTCTTTATCGTCTTGGATCAGCACCTTTCAGCCTATTTTTTTTCATGTTTTACTTAATTTTCATATTAATTCATTTCTTCCTAGGAAAGTTTTCTTTCAAAAAACATTATTATAATGTTTATGACAGTTAACGACCATAGCATCTATGAAAAGTATTAAATATTTATAATATTATATATATATATATATATATAATTATAGATTATTATAAATTATACTATTAATAATATTATAATATTAGTTATTATTATAATTATATACTATAATATAATATTATTAATTATATTATTTATTTATTTGATATTGATAATATATATATTTATTATATAATATAAATTATGATATATATATATATCAAATATATATAAGTATATTATATATATATATATATAATCATATAATTAGATATATATAATATTATATATCTATAGTAATATATATATAATACTTATATATATATTACTAATATATTATATAATACTATAATATTATATATATATATATTTATATATTTATATACTATATAGATATATATATACTTCTATATATATTATTATGTATCAATAGATTTATATCTATATGTGATATATATTATATATAATAAGTATATATAATATATATATATAGATATATAATATAATATATATATATAATATAAATATTTATACAATATATTATATATATATATATATAGATATATATATATATATATATATATATATATATTATATATATATATATATATATTCATTTAATATAGCAATAACATGCTCCCAATTTAAAAAAAAAATCTGGGATGGGAATAAAGATGTTACGAAACTCATGTGAAAGATTGCGTTGATAAATAGAAGAGGGAATTGAATTTTCGAGTTATTGAATGAAGATAATTGCGTTTATCTTGAACCAATTAGAAGTACGAAGAAAGATGAGAGGTTCAATTACTTCAAGAAATCGGTTGCTTCAAGAGGTCAGTTGTTTCTTCATCAATATTTTATCTACCATCTGGTATTTGTTGCTTGTTAAATTGCATTTAGAAACGAAAGGAATATTGTAAAATAAAGTTATCGGCATAAGAGTGGATAGGTGCTAAGGTAACAATTCACTAACAAAATGTAGAATGAAATTAATATATAAAAAAATCCTGAATATCACTTTAATAGCTTCAAAGAATGAAAAGTTATCTGCAACATCTGCAATAGAACCACTGTGACAAAAAATTGAAAAAAAAATGTTGAGAGAAAGATTGCCAATGAAACAGAGAAGTTTGGAAATCAAACCGGAGTGCTGACTTGATCGAAATCCCTTTCAGTATGTCTAACACAACATCAAAAGATTTTCTGAAATGTCAAATGGTAGAAAACTAAGAGTTTGAGAGAAGGGGAAAATAGTAGAGGCGAGCATTTATCGCACGTGTTGGTCATTTTGACCACAGCCTCCAGGTAACCTACCTGAGGCCTTTTGAGCCCCATTTTTACCTTGTTTTAATTTTTTTGGACTTTGACCTTTTTGGCCTTACCCTTTTTTTGGGCCTTACCATTTGGACTTACCTTTTTTTTCGACCAAACCTTTTGTTCTTCCATGGTCATTTTTGGCCCACGGTATATTTAGAGGATTTATTTGAAGATTCTTTTCTTGAGAACCGGATTGTTTGAGAACCGGATTTTTGAGAACCCGGGATTTTTGGTTGAGAACCCAAATTTTGAGAACCCAAATTTTTGGCACACCTAATTTATTAGCACCCTTGAAGAAGGTGTGCGCCAAAACGGTGGTCGTCAGCAACGTTGTTACGTATTAACTCCCCTATTTACGCCCCTAATTTTTTTCGACCGTGGGCAATTTTTGCCCACCGGAATTTTTGATCTTCTTTAGGGGCTGTAGCCCTATTTTTGATGTCTTTACTTGTTGCCCATGATATTTCGGCATTAACCTTACCATATCATTTTTGCCCACGGCAATTTTTTGCCCACTCGTGGCCCAGCCGTCACATATTTCGTTCCTCTCTTGTACGCTGTATGGAACCTACCCTAATTGAACACCTACACACGTGCGCGGGCGCGCGCACAACCACCCAACACACACGCACACGAACACACACACCACACACACAACACAACACGTTACACTTATACGGAATTCACTTATGCACTATACATCATTCACTATACACTTTACATTACCCATAGACACTACATTTACACTTATACAACGTGACGCGTGCGCACAACACATAACACCTTGACAGTACCATGGTCAAATTACAACAGGAATTTTTGGCTTCCTTTTAGGGGCATTAACCCGTTTTTTATGTCTAACTTGTTTGACCATTGATATCTTCGTCCTTAACCTTGCCATCATACCATGGGTTCAATATTTGAGCCACGCTAACTGATGGTTTGATGGTTCCCAATCAGACGTAGAGTATCTAGTGATGTTCTATTAGTGCTTCTATGAGTATTAGATGAAGTGCCAGGTGAATGCCGAGGTGAGCCCAGTGCCAAGTGAGTGCCAATGAGTGCCAATGAGTGCCGTGGATTGGCAATGATTGCCAAGTGAGTGCCACATAGTGCCAAGTGAGTGCCACATAGTGCCACTGAGTGCCACTTTTTTTCAACCCTTTTCAGCCCCCCCTGATTGGCTAGATAGCCCTACATATGGGTAGTCTTACCCCCTAGTAATAGGTATGAGGAATCGATTGCTGATCATTACGAAGTTGCTAGGATGCTTACCTATCTATGAGAGTTAGTCTTTTTCTAACCACTGTGTACACAACACCATTACACTACGACGACTTATACACACCACATTCACTATGACACTTTATACACACGATATGACACTTACATTAAACATTATACACTTACATTAACCATTAGGACACTTTACACTGGGTAACTCACAACACTCGATATTTTGACGCCCTCAACTTTGATGCCTTCAAACTTTGAATGCCCGCTAAACTGTCTCAGCATTGATGCCTCATCTTTGATGACTCATCTGTGATGACGTCATCTTTGATCCCATCTATATTGATGATCTTTCATGATGAAACTGCATCTTTCGATGGCTCGATCTCACCCCACCATCATAAACAGAGTTATATAATGTGCTTCCCCCAGTTCATCAAGGGACCCACCAGGTTCGCGGGCTGCCAGTGCGCGCGGCGGCTGGGCCGGCCGACACCCCGCAGTGCGATCCCGCGCGTCCCCGCCCGCCGCGTACGCCGCGTGCGCCTGCAGGCGCAATTTTTCCGCGTACCCGCCCGCCGCGTGAGCCCGCAGGCGCGCAATTTTTCCGCGTACCCGCCCGTGGCGTGCGCCCGCGGCGCAAATTTTTCCGGCAGTCCAGACGCGAAATGAAAAATTATAATACTATAAATCATTCATTTTTATTTCATACTGTATGGCATTTCAAAGATTCGTTCTTCATAACATATACATATGAGTCATTTCATTTTTATTCATACTGGTAAAAGTTTTATTACGAAAACTATAATTCGGGCATATTGCATAATACTTGTTAAACTCCTTAGTTAACATACTTATTACTTGATTCTGCACACACACATAATATTTATTAACATTATATTTTTTACTTAATACTTTTTACTTAAACATTTCTAATTATTTAAATTTTTTTAAAAATTGTATTATTAAAGAAGAAAAAAAATCCTGAGTGTCTGAATATATAAAAACATTTTATTTTACTACATTGTACGACAATTTACTAAAAAACATTAACCAGTTACATACTTTAAAGCCAGTAATCGTAAAAACCAATAGAAGGTGTTTTACCAACACTAGGGCCGGGGTTTAGTATGCCTTTTGTTTTACTGCTTTACTGCTTTAAGCTTTCTGCTTTACTGCTTTAAACTCACTGCTTTACTGCTTAACTCACACTACCATTACATACAAGAAGGCGGTTAACAGCCAAACTAATAAAAACAAATAAGACGTGTTAGCCTATCATTCTTAAGGGGAATGTAGGTATGCGCTGTCAAGTATATGCTTTTATTTGCTCTATTAGATACTGTTTCTGCTTTACTGCCTTTAAACTTTCTGCTTTACTGCCCGCACTTTGTAACTTTCTGCTTTTACTGCTTTGAACTTTTCATGCTTTACTGCTTTAACTTTTCTTCCTTATAGTTCTTTTCTTAAGCCTAGAGTTTACAATTATCGTCTTATTAAACCTCAAGTTATTTTTCTTAAATCATGTAAGTTGTAGAATTTTCGTCTTATTACTATTTCATTTATTTAGATTATTATTTTTATTTATTTTTATATTTTATTATACTTTGTATTTTTTTTAATATTATTTTCAATTTATTCTACCACCTTATAATTTCTTTCTTAAGCATAGAGTGTAGAATTTTCGTGTGATTTACTTCAATCTCTTTCTAGCTGTTATGTCAATCTTCCCACTATCTCTAATGCTTTAAACTCACATTAACATTACATAACCTTAAAGCCAGTACAAGCAGTAAAAACAATAGAGGTGTACCTAACACCTAGGGGGGATTAGTATGCTTTTGTTTTACTGCTTTACTGGCTTACTTTCTGCTTTTTGACTGCTTTGACCTTGCCAGATACCATGCTTTAACTTTCTGCTTTAACTCTTTTAACTTTCTGCTTACTGTTTTAATCATTGTTTATTACTTTAGCTTCAAACATTTATTACAACAATTATGTTTTTAATTTGAATTTTGTTTTAATACTTTTTATTTCTAATTTATTAGTTATTTTTTATTTCTATTACTATATATAATTTTTATTATTTTATTTTATGTACGTAGTGATATGGTACTTCTGCCTATTGTATTATTTATTTGAACGCACATCACACACCACACACACACACACACACAACACAACACACACACACACACACACACACACACACCACACACGCACACACAACCACACACACACACACACACAACACTACAACAACACACAACACACACACACACACACACACACAACACACACACACTATTATCAACTATATCAACATTCACTCATGACACTTATACCACTACATTCACATATGACACGTTACAATTTAACCCATAGTAACCCTTAACATTTGACACTTAACACTCACACACAGATTTAGTTACACACTTACATTTACATTACTTACACTCACACAGCAGATTTACTTAACACACGCTGATTTACTTACACTCACACCCAGATTTATATACACTCACACACAGATGTACTTACACTCACATAGATTTACTTCACACATCGCAACAGATTTACTTACACACGCAGATTACTTACACTCACACAGAATTTACTTAACACATCCACACAGGATTTCGCTTACACTCAGCGCAGAATTCACTACCACTGCACACACAGATTTACTACACAACACTCACTTACGAGCAGTATTAGTCGTATAATTATTAACAAACATTGTGGAGGTGATAGGGGTAATTAAACACATTCACAGTTATAGTATTATTTCATTCAAATATAACTAAGAATTATTTTCAAGTTTCTTAAAACTTCTTGAATAAAATCAATCATTATCTTTGACCAAAGAATTTATTATTTAAGCTTTTTCTTAAATTTTAACTTTGATTTTAATAATCTGATTTTTATATTGTGTAGCAATGATTAATATAAATTTTATCTGTACTGTTTTATCTAAAATTTTATGAAATTTTGTATTTCTAAATATATGTTTTACGTACCTTAAAGGCCAGATAATTCATTGTAAATCAGCAAAGGTTAAGCGCTAGCAGCCCCTCTACACAAGCTCGGCCATGCTTTGTTCGTATTTAGCTTACATCTACATCATTTACCATGATAATAGAGTAATTCTGAAAGAAATAACAAAATAAGATTTACTTCTCCTGCTTAAACGATTATGTATTTTTATTTTAAATCTTTTCTGAAGTTCTCTATTTAAAAATAATCAATATTCACTTTCTCTCTATCCTTTCCCATTTTGTAATAACTAAAAAATTCAAAGTTTTTTTAAGAATAATCGGATTTTCTTATATTATATTTATCTATGTTACAGTTGACAAGTCCCATCACGGAGACAAATACACAAAAACCAACGCACTCCTTACAGCATACGATAACTGACCTGATCTCTCTCTGTAAATAGTGTTAGAGAAATAATACCTTAGTACTCAAATTTAGGTGATAAGTGTGTTTTGTTACCCCGGACGGCGAATGTAGGTGCCTAATTCCCCAGGTCAAAATATATTTCAAACTGACCTTTTTCTGATAAATTTTGTGGGCAATAACTACGTTGAGGCCTTAAATTTAGAGTATAAATTTAGGATAAAAACCTTTTTGTATCCCAGGCTGAGTTAAGGCCTAGTACTGAGGTTTAAAGAGTAATCAGATATATAAGACAAGAATAACGAGGTAATCCATGTCATTAATTATTTTATATTATATTTGACAAACTGAAGAAATGCTGGATCAGGTAAGGATCCTTCTAACGAGCAAGGAAGGAAATGATATTTACCTTTCTGGTGTGAGTGGCCGGAATACATTCCATTATCTCTATATGCCTCGTGTGATGTGGTTCGAGAAATGTATTTTATCGCTTTTTCTGGTTTTACGTCATGGAAAATACATGTTTTATTCAGTATCCTGAAACCTGGGGAAGCGTTCATTTAATACTCTAATCATTACATGTAAAATAATTTTATTTAAGAAAGTTAAAAATAAGGATAAGTTAAAAACTATTTACTATAAATTAGAATTTGGAATAAATTAATTATCTTGCAGTAATTTATAAATATATTATATATTAATATATTTATAATAATATATATATATATATATAGATAATAGATATATTAGTATAGTTTTGTAATATAATATAGTAACTATATATATATAATCAATTATTATCAATTATTATATATATATATATATATTAAGGATAAACAATTAAAAATATATACACATATATATATCAAGAAATACATTTAAATAAATAACAGGATAAATTATATATATAGATATAAACACGTTTCCACATACATATACATCATAGATGGTTATATGATGGATATTATATTAAAATTCTCTAAATCTTTCAAATATGCCCATCATTTATATCATTATCGATGATATACGTTCGTGTCTCACACTAGATAATACCTCAGTTTAACACTACGAGTAAAAAATAGTCTGCACGATAATATGCGATAGTGTTATATTACATTCGGAGGGTTACAGTGCAATTAAATTACTGTTCTCTAGCCCATTTGTATTTTCTAAGTAAGATAAATGAATTTCTTGTACGTCTAATAGAAACTTAAGGAAGCGGTCGAAATGCGTGTGCGTAAGGATTCGAGTACTTCGAGGGTTTTCTAAAATGACGTAGTAATGTGCTTTTATACGAGTAAATAACTGTTGTTATTTTTTAAATTAAATAAATAAAATAAGTAATTTATAAGTTGTACAAAGAAATAATTCACACTAGATAAGGTTTTTAATATTTAATGAATTTTATAAAGAATAATGAGTTAACAATCAATATAGATCTAAAATAAACATGGCGAAAAGCTTATGTATACCAATAACTATTTTATTAATAAAATTTATTATTGGGAAAAAATTGAAAATCTGAAAAAATAGATAAATTAAAGATATATACAAAAAAGATTGATAGATAGTTCCAAAATAATCTATGATACCTATGGTTATTAAATAAATATCCACACACTCAGTAATACATATTATACCACAAATAAATAGCAATTTGAGTATAATGTTGTAATAGAGTGATTTAATAAAAAATTTATTAAAGAGTAAGATTAAAGCATAAAATCCGCACTAGGAGCGAGTATAATTATAAATGTTACTATATATTATATTTATTTATAATAATTAAATTATATAATTATATCTTTCAAGTTAGTATATATTAATAGTATATTTTTGGTTTGCATCTTTTTATAATTTTGTTAGGTATAACAAATACAATATAACCCTCCTGCTTATTTCTGTTTGTATATTACTATATATATAATCTATGGGAACCAGTTAATAGTCTGCTATTAAGTGATATAGATATATAGGACGTTATTTTTATAAATTATTATTATCTCTTGTGTGTCTTATATGAATTCTATTTTATTAGTTTTATATTTTCATATTTTGTTTATAATTGTTTATTATTTATTTATTTTATAGTTTTCATTATTATTATAGTATTTATTTTTTATTTTATATATTTATATATTAATTATTTTATTACTATTTATTTAGGTTTTTTATTATTTTTATTTATTTTATTATTTATTTTTTATTTATATATATTTTTTTATTTATAGTATTAATTATTTATATATATATATAATATATATATATATATATAATATATATATATATATATATATATATAATAATATATATATTATATATATAACAGCTCACAGAATATAATATACTGTTTTCGGTCCAGTTTAAAGCTGAGCATGGTTTAAAGTATTCTGTAAGCTACCACTCATTAGTGTAGATTTAAATATAACCGATACGTAATTCTACCCTATGGACTCAAACGAAATAACGTCATTGTAATTAATATATTAACCAGGTAATGATTGTATGAGTGTATAAGCTTGAACAGATTGAGAAATTAATAGTTGCTCAAATATTGCCAATTGGGTTATTATTACATATTAAGAATAGAAACCCGAAGCTTGTCACTGAGAGATACCTCCTTATTGGAATTTTTCCACTCTGTGAGATGAGTAATAATATATGTTATTGGGTGAGTTCATTTAAGCAGTTATAATCGCTTAATACATTGCAGTGGTTCATGTATATGTGCAATCTTAGTGAGTAAAAGAAACCAATACCTTTTAGTACCAAGACGCACAGAAACGTTCTGCTTCATTTTATCATTAGGTGCTATACCGCGTCTTGAAAGTAGAAGCGCCAAAAACACCTGCCAGTTTGAATTTTATTAACAATGGAAGTATAGAGGAACAGTCTTGTAATCACCATCCTAATTGACTTAGTGCCTTGCCCTACTTAAGTCTTCATCTCACACAGCTCAAATATCTCAGGATCTCAGAAGTATCGAAAGAGAACAATTTCACTATCGTTGTGTACGCTTTCGATACATACGGACACACCAAAAAATTAGCCACGTTATAATGTAAAAATATAATTGTCAACGTCGTAACAAATCAATCGAATACGATAGGCATAGTTATAGTAAATAAGGATTTAACGTTCACAGGTAGCTACACTCTCACTATACAATAAGAAATATAGGTTATAATACTAACATTATACTATATTATATATTCATTCTTGCCTGCTATTAATAAAGGATTATTACTATTAACCACTGATCTATAAGCAAGTTTTCAGTATTTGAAATTAATATTTATAAATATAAATATAATAATAACATGGTAATTATTTATATATGCAGCCTTCTAGATTCTGTGTCATTATAACTAGGAATGTAAACCTTATTATATTGAACCTTATAATGTATTATGCTCTAAAATCAGCCTGGTATACATAAAATAATGGTTTTAATCACCTAAAATTTATATATCACCTAAATATTTAGGACCCTAACGTGTATATATATTATGTACATACCCACATTTTATCTCAAGTAAATAAAGGTCATGTATTGACTAATATATATATTTGACCATGAGAATTAGGCTATAATTCGACACGAGTATAAGTGATAACTATAATAAAGGGATAATTATATTACCTATAATTTAGATCCACTAATATATAGGTAGTTAATTATTTCAAACTAACATTATTTACTAAGAGAGATAATCAGGTGATATCAGAGTTTTAGATATCTCATGTAAGGGAGTGCGGTATAGGTTGTTTAGTGTTTTTTCTATCGTTGAGTAAATAGGTTGATCAATGTACATATAGATAATAATAAATAATAAGAAAAATATCACCGATATATATATATTATATTTTATAAAAGCTTAATCCTACATTGGAAGTAGCATCGATATGGAAGACTGAAAAATAAATACATTGAATATTGAATAGTAATTGTTACTTTATTATAACAATATATAAGAATTCTTATATTAGGAAAACGATTTTAATAAACATAATATAACGTAAAATTATATATCATGCTCGTGCACAGAACGTATATTTGTTATTTTTATTACTTATTACATATATATATTATACTATAGTAGTAATAAGATGATAGTATAAAGCTGATAAGTCAATAAGTACATAAAAATACATTGAGGTACTGAGTAAGTCTATTATTGTATAGAGGTGATATAGGTGCTTAGGGTAGTATAACTCACTACTATTGTCATGATTTACTTGTAAATTTTAATGGGCTTTTAATAGGTATGAGTTTAAAAATATGTTCACTTACATTTAATGCTTTCTTTAATGAACTGAATATTGTGTAAATCCATATATTTATTTAATAATATTTAGATCATACAACTTCTTCGTAGATGAAAAAAAAATCCTATAATAAGTCATAAACAGTTACATATATATTCATTTAGATAACAATAAACTATTATTTATGAAAATATGAAATGAAAATACATAAATATAAGATAACATTTACATTTATATTTCTGAAGATATATATTAGCAACAAATTAATTGATGATTTAACTTTATAGATTAGTCCAAATGGGACTATTGGAATGCCAAATATTCAATGTTTTATATTCAATAAGAAGGCAGGATATAACATATTTAGTAAATAGTGTGAAGTTAGTGTGTAAGTATACTGTTAGTTTATGTAAGTGTAATAAAACTGCTGATAGAGTGTAATGAGTTAAATCTGTGTGTGAGTGTAAGTAAATCTGTGTGAGTGTAAGTAAATCTAGCGTGTGAGTGTAAGTTAAATCTGATGTAGCGTAAGGTGAAGATAAAAATCTTGTAGAGTGTATAGAGTAAAATATCTGTTGTATACATAGATATGTGTATAGAGAGATAAGGTATAATCTTGTATTGTATTAGTGTACAACGAGTAGTATAGATAAAATCAGTCACGTGTATTAGGTTAGTAAAATCTTATGTAATAGAGATGTTAAAAGTAAAATATAGTAACTACTAGTGTAACTAAATTCACTGTATATATATATATGGTAGATGAGGAGTATGAAGTGTTAAATGTATTGTCTTAATGGGTAAATGTAATGAGTCATTAGTGAATACTGATATATATAATATATATATGTGTGTTATAAAAGTCTCATAGTGAATGTGTGTATAAGTGTGTAGTGAGTGTGTGTGTGAGTGTGTTGGTGTGTGTGTATGTTTGAGTTGAGTGTGTGATTGTGAGTGTGTGGTATGTGTGTGTGAGTATGTGTGTGGTTGGCAAATGTGTTTGTGTGTGGTGTGTGTGTGTGGTGTGTGTGTGTGAGTGTGGATGTGTTGTGTGTGTGTGTGTAGTGTGTGTGTGCGTGTTCTAAATAAATAATAACAATAGGCATGAAGTAAGTAACCTTTTGTATAAAAATTAAAATAATAAAATAATTAAAATAATATAAAAAATAAATAAAAATAATAATAAAATAAATAAAAAGTATTAAAACAAAATAAAATAAAAAACATAATGTTAATAAATATTTGAGCTAAAGTAGTAAAACAATGAGTAAAACAGTGAAGCAGAAAGTTAAAGCAGTAAAGCAGAAAGGTAAACAGTAAAGCTAGAAAGTTTAAAGCAACGTTAAAGCCAAGAAAGTTTAAGAGCAGTAAAAACAAAAGATACTAATTCCCCCCTAGAGTGTTAGGTAACACCTCTATTGTTTACTTGCTTTTACTGCTTTTATGGTAATGTAATGTATTGTGAGTTAAAGCCAAGTAAAGCTGGAGTTAAAGCAGTAAAGCCAGAAAGATTGAAAGTAAATACACTAAGTATTAATAATAAAAATAAAAAAAATAATAAAATAATAGAAAAAATAAAAATAATAATAAAAATAAAATAATAAAAATAATAAAAATAAATAAAAATAATAATAAAATAAATAAAATGTATTAAAACCCAAAATAAAAAACAATAATGTTAATAAATATATCAGTTAAAACAGTAAAGCAAGAAAGCAAAACAGTTAAAGCAGAAAGTTAAAGCAGTAAAGCAGAAAGTTAAAGCAGAAAGCAGAAAGTTAAAGCAGTTAAAGCAGAAATTAAAACGCAAGTAAAGCAGGAAAGGATAAAGCAGTTAAAGCAGTAAAACAACAGCCATACTAATCCCCTAAGGTGTTAGGTAACACCTCTATGGTTTTACTGCTTCTGCTTTAAGTTATGTAATGTATGTGAGTTAAAGCAGTAAAGCAGTGAGTAAAAGCAGTAAAGCGAAGTATAAGCCAGTAAAGCAGTAAACAAAAGCATACTAAACCCCCATAGGTGTTAGTAAACCTCTATTGGTTTTAACTGATTTACTGCTTTTAAAGTATGTAATGTTTACATGTTTTAGAAAATTTCGTTTACAATTGTAGTAAAATAAAATGTTTAATAGATTGTATCATGTACTTTTATTCTCTTACATACCATTTTAAAATTATAAATTAAAATGTATTAAGTAAAAAGTATTAAGTAAAAATAATGTTGAATAATAATGTGTTAAATAATAGGTATGTAATGAGTTACAGTTTTAGCGATCGGAAAATGTTTTTAATAAAAATGTCTAAGTATGAATAAAAATAGATGACTCATAGTATATTTGAAAAGAAAATTCTTTGAATATGATTATGAAATAAAAAATGAATGACTTATAGTACATATATTTTTCATTCGCGCTGGATGCGGAAAAATTGCGCCTTCGCGGGCGCACGCCACGGGCGGGTACGCGGAAAAATGGCGCCTGCCGGGCGCACGCGGCGGGCGGTACGCGGAAAAAATTGCGCCTGCGGGCGCACGCGGCGGGCGGGACGCGGCGGATCGCACCTGCGGAGTGCAGGGATTGTCACCTTTCACGCGGAGGGGCGCACACATGCGCCTGGTGGGTCACTTAATGAACTAGGGGGGAAAACATTAATATTGTTAACTCTGTTCTATGATGTGGGTAGAGGATGAGCATCAAAGATGATTTCAATCAAAATGAATCATCAATTATAAGATGGATCAAAGATTGACGTCATCAAGATGAAGTCATCTCAAAAGATGGAAGGGCATCAATGCTGAGACATTTATGCTGGGGCATCAAAGTTGAAGGCATCAAATTGAGGCAGTCAAAATATCGAGCTGTGTGAAGTGGAAGTGTAAGTGTACTATGGTTTAAGTAAGTGTATGATGGTTTTAATGTAAGTGTCATAGTGTGTGAATAAGTGTCATAGTGAATGTGTGTATAAGTGTCGTGATGTATGTGTGATGTGTAAAGTGGCTGAGAAAAAAGACAACTACATCAGTAGGAAGGCTCCTAAGCAACTTGTAAATATTGACACCAAATCGATTCCTCATACCTTAATACCTAGGGGTAGAAACCCATATTAGGGCTATTCTAGGCTCAGGGAGGTAGAAAAGGCTTGAAAAAATGGCACTCAGTTGGCACTATGTGGCACTCACTTGGCACTATGTGGCACTCACTTGGCACTCATTGGCACTCACTTGGCACTCATTGCCACTCATTGGCACTCACTTGGCACTCACCTGGCACTCACCTGGCACTCATCTAAATACTCATAGAACACTAATTAGAACATCACTAGATACTTCCTACGTTGATGGGAACCATCAAGGCCATCAAGTTAGCGTGGGTCAAAATTGAACCATGGTATACTGGCAAGGTTAAGGACGAAATATCATGTCAAACCAGGTTAAGACATCAAAAAAAGGGTTAAGCCCCTAAAGGAAACCCCAAAAATTACCGGGGGCAAAATTGACCAATGGTATCTGTCAAGGGTGTGTATCAGTGTGTTGCGCACGCGCAGTGTGCTATTAAGTGTAAATGTAACGTGTCTATGGTAAATGTAGAGTGTCAAGTTGAAGTGTACGTATACAGTGCATAGTGAATGTCTGTATAGTGGGTAAGTTGAGTGTTGTGTGTGTGTGTGTGCTGGTGCGGAAAGGAATGTGTGTGCGCACGCGCACATGTGTAGGTGTTCAGGTTAGGATATAGATCCATAAATGCGTACAAGTTAGGAACGAAAATATTTGGACGGGTGGGCCACAGAGTGGGCAAAAATTGTCAGTGGGCAAGAAAATACCAGGGTACGGCAAGGTTAATGCCGAAAATATCATGGAGCAACACAAGAAAGACATCAAAAATAGGGGGGCTAGCCCTAAAGAAAGATCAAAATTACCTGGGGCAAAAGATTGCCCACGGACGAAAAAAAATTAGGGCGTAAAAATAGGGGGGTAATACGTAAAACGGTTGCTGACGCAACCGATTTGGCGCACCCTTTCTTCGAGAAGGGTGCTAAAAATTAGGGTGCCAAAAATTTGGGTTCTCAAAAAATTGAGTTCTCAAAAAAATCCGGTTCTCAAAAAAATCCGGGTTCTCAAAGAATCCGGGTTGAAATTCAGGGTTCTCAAAAAAGAACCCAGTTTTCTCAAAAAATACAGTGGGCCAAAAATGACCCATGGGGAAGATCAAAGGTTTGGTTCGAAAAAAAGTAAAAGGTCCCAAAGGTTAAAGGCCCCAAAAGGTTTAAAGGCCCAAACAAGGTCAAAGGTTCCAAAAAGGTCAAAAAGGTAAAAATGGGGCCAAAAAGGCTCAGGTAGGTTCGCGAGGCTGTGGTCAAACATGACAAACACGTGCAAAATGCACTGCCCTACTTACTGGGAAAATGGTATCAAAGTTGAGCATTTATCTCCGGCTTTAAATGAAAGGATTAAATTAAATTGTCATGTTTACAAAAAGTTTTGTTTAGGATAATAAATTCGAAACTTTTAAACTCTCAGAGATTTAGAGCAATTTAACAATATTTAGAGGATTTATATGAAGATACTTTTCTTGTGAGCAACAGTTGACGAATACAGGCTCCCGATAGGAAGGAAAGATAAAAAAAGATGACCATATACAAGATAAATTTACCAGAGCATGTTGCAAGCTAACAAGACGTAGAACGAATCTTAGAAAAATACGTTACCTTAGCTTTATTTTCAGAAAGAAGTTATTAAATCTTTGGAAGAATCCACATTGATATCCATGAACAATTTGATGCACTGGAATCGATTGATGGAGAAGAAATTCAGATTTGGCAAAACGTAAGACAACTGTTTAATAGTCATTTTAAATAAGAAGAGGAAATGCGAAGTCAGTGAGACAATTTTTTTACAGATTAAACACCACACTCACCGGTGTTCGGTTGAGCCCTAATCTGAAAGGGGGTGACTCGTTTAACGTCGAGCAGAGGAAGCCAGAGGGCCCAAGAGAATAGCTCACATCTCCCACCCGACAGTTGCGAACCTGGGATCCTCGCTTTGTTTGACGAGTACTCTACCACTGAACAAAGGACCAAAAAAGGAGAGAGAGATGAATCAAACAAATTTTATTTTTTTCACTACCTGATAAGTTTTTACAATGTCGGATTAATTGGTATTCCACAATTGAACAATGAAATATAATAAGCATGGCCTTCTGGTGTTTAAAAACGTTCCAGTTGAAACGAAAAAGAAATATATATTAATTTATATGATAAACTTATCAGAAAAAACTCAAACAGTTTGCCGATATGATAAAAACACTTTACGATATTTGGTTAAAATATCATACAGAGATATGATTATTTCCTAATAATTTTGGACAATCAAAATCCTAATAATAATAATAATATAATTAATAATAATAATAAATAAAAAATAATAATAATAATAATAATAATAATAATAATAATAATAATAATAATAATAATAATAATAATAATAATAATAATAATAATAATAATAATAATAATAATAATTAACAAAAAATGATTAAGTAATCGATTTTAAAAAATCATGATAATAAAAATAATATCAAATAATAATAATTAATAATATCATTAAGAATAAATATAATAATAAAATAAATAATATAATAATAATAATAATTTAATAATAATAATAATGAAAACAAACTTTGACCTTTCTGAAAAAATATTTTTAATTTAAAATTGAAATAAAAAATCGAAATTTTTAAATATTTGAAGCAAACATTCAATAAAATATCAAAAAATTTTCAAAGGAAAATTTTTCCAAAGTTATTTATTTAAAATGATTGTTTCCATTTATTAATTTAACTTATGTAAATATAAAAATTTTAGAGTATGTTTCTTCAGCAAAATTTTCTTTGTTGAAAGAGTAAGCACACATACTCTCCCTCTCTTATATATATATATATATATATATATATATATAATATATAATATATATATATAATACTATAATATATATATATATATATATATATATATATATTATATATATATATATAATATCTATAAACTGTATATTATATATATATATATATATAATATAGACGATTTCAATATGAATATATAAAATATATATATATATAGATTATATTATAATATATATATAATATATAATTATAAATATAACAGATTTATCAATAAATAAATAATCATATCATTGTTAAACTCATAAGATTTTATATATAATATACCTCATATATATATATAAATATATACTATACTATATAATATATATACTATAATATCAATATAACCAATATATATATAACACATATAATATATATATGCCAACCTATATATATAATATATATATTATTATATACACTCATATATATATATAAAATTATATATATCATATATATAACTATAATATAATATATACATCATATATATATAATAAATCTAATCTATATACTATAACATAATAATCACTGTTAAGGAATTAGATCATTATACAATATATACAACCCCCTCATATATATATATAATATATATATTAATATATACTAAAATAACTATATACTATTAATAAAACTATATATATATTATATACCCATAATACAATATATAATTACTATTATTACTATATATATATAACATATAATAATTATATATAATATATATTATCATATATCTATATATATACAATACCCACACCTAAATACCACACACCACACTATCTAACTATCATAGATACACTATACCTATAAACTAACACATACACCTACATATATCTATAATATTATATATATATATATATATATTTATATATAAATTATATATATATATATATATATAGTATATATAAATATATATATATATATACTATAATATTTATATATATATTATATATATATATATATAATATATATATAATTATATACTATATATATATAATATATATATATTAATATATATTATATAAATAATACAATATTATATATATATTATATATACTATTATATATATATATATATATAATATTTAATATATTTATATATACATAGTATAATTATATATATATTTTAATATATATATATATATATATAATATATATATAATTAACAAACTATATATAAAAAAAATATATAATATATATTTTATATATTATTATATATATATATATTATATATATATATATATAATTTAAATATATATATATATATATATAATATATATATATATATATATATATAATATATATTAATATATAATATATACTATATATTATATATATATAATATATATTTATATAATACGTTAAATATAAACTAAATGGCAATATCTGGAGAACTTGGTATCGCATTACAAAGCAAGTGCAATTTATTAATCTAGATAGTTACATTACATTACGGTTTTATTACATAACAGATTTCAATCAGTCTCTTGAAAACCCCATTTCCTAAAGTACTCTTTTCGAGATTTCTGCGTTTCTGACGTTTGAGGCGTCAAATTAGGTTTCCAAGAATGTGTACCCAGATTCAGAGGTCTGCGACGCTTTTCTAGTGCTCGATTGACCAAGTCAGATCGGAAGCTGATTTGGTTAATGCCTCAAACTCCGGAATAGTTTGGCTCAATGACGAGGGCGCACGTTCAAAGGCAACGACACGTCTCCAAGGTCGAGTTCGAGGTCAGTGACGCCTTTCTAGCGGTACGATTGGACCTTATGATTCCATTCTATTCATCAATGCTAGTTACTTCAGATTGACATTTAAATCATCTTCCTACACCCTGTTAGCTAAATAATTGAAAAGTAACTCATTCAAAACGAGTATTGAATAAAGCGCTATCATGAATGACTTGCCCACATTCTACCCCCTTTACTATCGAATAAACGGCAGACTTATTTGCTTTTGAAACTGAACTTATGTAGAAAGGCTATAATAATAAAATTAAAGAAATAAAAAAAAAAAACTGAACTATATAATATATATATATTATATATATATATATATAATATATATATATATATATATATATATATTATATATATATATATATATATTATAATATATTATAATATATAACTTAATATATGTATATTTTATACATATATATATATATATATATTATTTATATACTTATATATATTATATATATAAATAGTGTATATATTATACTATTATATATATATTATATATATACTATTATTAATTTATATATAATTCGTTACTTTTCCTTTCAAAGAAACGGAATAACGTTAACGCAACTACTTTTCCCGAGTAACAGAGTAACGATAACGAAACTACTTTTTCGAGTAACGATGCCCACCTCTGTATGTATATATATATATATATATATATATATTTAAGAACAAAAAGCAACACCAGGGCTTTAGACAACGACATGGAGAGAAACTTTATAGACAAAAAAAACGACGTTTCGGAACTTGACTGATTCCATCATCAGGCTATAAATAATAAAATAAATAAATGGAACACATAATTAACGTATAATCACTAACAATATAACATAAATTAAGAATTCATTAGCATACAAAACTTGTTTAAATTAGCTTACAAAAAATGTCACAAAAACAAAAGTGGGATTTAACAGAACTGGAAACTCGAAAATTAACATAGAAAATATTAAAAATAATAACAAAATAAATGAATAATGACCGACTGAATCTATGGAAACGTGGTCTCTAGTTATGCTCACTATGATGCAAATGTGTGAGAGGACTTACTTTTTAATTACCTTGCTATATAATAATTCTACCACACTTCAAGGTTACGCGTATCACAGTGGAGCAACTAATTTGATATTGAACAGTCACTTTAGTTTACAATAAAATGCATTACACTTCCGTGATAAAATCATCAATACGGCGTTGAGAATGGCCCTAAAAATCTTATCCCCCATCTGGGAGTTAAATATATCAATAGTAGTGTAACAACCGTGTGTTCCTCCAGCCTCCGTTGTTAGTGGGTGGGTTTTGTACTGTCCAGGCAAATATGTAAATGTAGTTCCCTAAAAAAGCTATTTAACATGTTTGCTGTTCTAGCCGTGATTTTTTTTGTTTTTGAGTTATGTAATCTGGGATACAATAATTGTGTGTGATTGATAGATCAATTGGCGATTCTTTGCTGTGTGAGTCGTAGCGCTATACGTTTTAGTCTCAGGAAGTGTGAAGAAATTGCTTAGTAAAGGTTTTGGTATCTGGCGAGGAAAGCCCCTCATGTCTCATCTCTTTATTCTTTTACCCAATGAGTATGGCGTATAACTATCTCATGCACTAACCATCAAACACTGCATTCCTAGAAGCCGTATACCCCACAATTATATTTGTAAATATACCAGTAAGAGAGAAGCGATGTCTTCGCTGTTTTTTTCATTATTTGATGCTGAACAGCGAAACAAAGTATAGAAATATATTTTTACAAAACAACGAAAAGAGCTAACTTCCTTTCTATTGTGGGAAAACTATTATTTAAAACGTGGGCAAGGTCCTTACGTAATTTAATTGTTAAAATAATGTCATAATAAGGAGTGTAATATTATAATAGTTTAGTTAGGGCTTGAGAAGATAACACATGTGTTTGTAGGGCCAACTTCCAGCACTTTAAGTGAGTTTTGTTATATATATAATTTGTGTTATGATGAGAGGGTGGAAGAGGTTTATACTGAAAATAATGTGGCACAGAAAAAGGAATTCTTTGGCAGCCCAAACGTATAAGAGGAAATAAAATGAAAGGCTCTGATACATACAACGGTTTTAATATATCTTACATCTTTGAACTCGCAAGGCATATGGCCCCTGAAACAAAAACTTTAGCACTGCCTTTCAACTGAATGTCTCTTTTATCTAAAAAATTGAAGTGGGAGAAATCTGATGACTGTGTTTCGGAAAGTAAGTTCCAAAAATGGAAGGGAGTCACTCTCCTGACAACGTCACTCTCTATGAGAGTAAATAAGATTATGTTTTGTGGTATAACGTGTAGCTTTACAAGCTCAGATAAAAGATGTGTCAATTGTTTGTTTTTGGTCTGGAATGTATGGATTACGTTTCATCCATTTATATCTTTTATAGAATGTTGGTTTTGGGAGGGAAGAAGGGGGACAATTTTCAAGCAAAGATGTTCGCTGGTAGTATTAGGATATGGCATTGCCAGGATTGAACTTACAATGGAGAGCCCCCATACT
>JABUQX010046882.1:0-10000 GCA_015478945.1 Trachelipus rathkii
ATAGAAACAAAAATTAATACATAATAAAAACCACGAAAAACCGCAAACAAAATTGAAAGATTTTATGACGATGAAAGCACGAAGGGGCAAACTAATAAACACACAAACAATAAGTACCACAAGGAACTACCAGACATATACAAAAAAAATAACCGAATCATATCAATAAAAAACTAAATAAAAAACAAAAAAGCAGGCCGCTGAACGGAGATGAAAGAGCTTTATTCACAACTCTAATAAAAACTATTTATTATCTGAGCGAAAAGATTCATTCTTATACTTCTAATCAAAAGTAAAAGAGTGACCGTTAGAGGAAAGTTGGAGTGAGAATAAAAATAAAACGAAGTTTAAGATAAATAATACAAATAAATAGTGCCATTCTGACCGCGACCGACGCTAAATAATAATTAAATATTATATCTATATATAATAAATAATATAATAATAAAAATATATTAGTATCTTAATAAGAATATTTACTTATCAAAAACTTAACAGTCAACTTTAAATATAATACAATAAATATTATAATATAATAAAATAAATAATAATATAAAATCACATTTTATACATATAAATATAATAATAAAATATAAATAATAAATAATAAAAGTGGTATGGAGAGATAATTAAAAAAACAGCATATCTGTTATTTTATATTTAATAAAAAAAAACACATATATAATTATATTTAAAAAAACACATATATAATATATATAATTAAAAAAAAGAACAAAGATAAAAAAAAAAATTTTTAACTTTGGTCAATATTAATTTTATAGCTATATTTATTTTAAATTACTTTTTTATTCACATATATATCGAATAGGTATTCACAAATGGTAGCAAATACCATAATAATTACACAATTAAAAAAATAAACAGAAACAGAGTTATTTTTTACTACCGGATAGTTAAAGAATATATAAAGGTTTGGCTCTGATTATAGTAATAAAATAAAATACAACGTAATCACATTAATTAATAAATAAGGGAAACAAAAATAAATAATATAACAATATTTGAAATAATAATGATATAATAAAAACAAATAAAATAATAATTAAAATAAAATAAAGAATAAATAAAATAATAAAAATAATAATTAAATATAACTGTAAATAATAATAAAAATTATAAAAATAAAATAATAAACATAAATATAAACATTATAAAAAGTAATCAATCTAATCAAGTTAATATAAATTAATATAAATATATAATGATATAACATTAAAAAAAAATAATAAAAAATAAATTTATTATAATAAATAATAATATATATACATGGGTATTAATAAAAAAAATAAAATAAAAAAAAATAACCGATTAATTCTAGAAATTACAAATAAAAAGAAAATGAATAAAAGTATAATAAATAAATAACAAATAAAAAAATAAAATAATATATATAAATAATGAAAATAATAAGAAAAACAAGTTACTGTATATATATAAATAATATAAAAAAATTATAGTATACAATACTAGCAATAATATATAAATAAGATTAAGGATGAATCGCGATCAAAGTAGTACAACAAAAATATACACAGCGAATCAGAAACAGAATTAGACAAAGCAAAGAAATAAATTAGTAACTGAAAAAAGCTTAATTCGATAGATAGAAATAATCATAGAATAAATATAAACTATAATAATCAAGACAGTCGAGGCAGCGAGAGAGATTGACGTGAGAAATCAAAGGCTCTTAGAAGGTATAAAGCTAAAAAAATCGGGAGGCCGGGAGAGCGGGAGAGGGAAAATTACAATGTATTATCCAGCCCCACCTTCATACAAAATAAACAAACAAAACCCAGCCAGACACAAACCGAATCCACCACAAAACACGTACTCTACTCCTAATGCACACCATTATCAATACTAATGGAAAAGAAAAAATTTCATAATATATGAGTAACAGTGCACAAGCGAGTAAAGGCCAGAAAACACAAAGTATCAAGACTCGAGATAAAGAAACACCAGCACTGAAGACACAACAAAGAACAGCAATACCAGAAAAATCTCAAAAAAATAAAAAACAAAAAAACCAAAACAAAGAAAAACAAGACCACAAAAAAAGACAAACAAAGAAATAAAGAAATTCACGATATGAAATAATACAATCATGCAGAACCTACTAAACATCCTCCGAAAGCACCAGAATATTCCTCACCCTCCATTAACTTTCAATCAACTAAGACTATTAGCAGACAATATCCTACCAACACCAAGATACAAGCCCCAACCCCTACCACGTACACCCCCCCCGAGCACCGAACAATACAGAGCCCGCAAAGACAAAACACCCCACACACCCCCACCAACCCCAAGCTCCAGCCGAACGGGGTGAAGAAGCCCCACAGCCAACACCGCAAGAAACCAACCATGCATAAAATCCCGAAAAACTCTCCCAAGAACAATGAAACAACGAGGTTCTTGTCACCCCCTATCAAAAGATCGCGGACCCACTCATTCGAAAAATTATCAACAGATACCAATTCGTACTTTTCACGGTAGTATCAAAAAATGAAACCTATCCAACTAGTGCCACCAACTATGACAATCAATAAACAATCCACATGAAATATTTCTAAATTATTACTGATACGCACTCATATATTTTTAGTCATATCTAACTTAATTCATTTAACCTATCCTGAATATCTAACCACATATCACTGATAAAAAACAAAAATAAGAGAAACTCAAGTTATAAAAGTCGTTGTTGCAGTGCTACAAAATACCATAGATACAAATATAAAAAACCAAAATAACACCGATGAATAAACATCATAACGTCAATCGGTAAGAGTACCCTGCCAACCAGCAGTTTTAACTACAAGAACCCACCGTCAATCCTCCCAAAACAATACCAAAAAACCCACAATCCACCAACTCAGCAAGCTCGAGCAAACACCCCACCCGAACAAATCCCAAACCGACGAAAAAACGACAGATTTGACAACGAACCGACAGCAAACAACGACATAAGAAAAAAAAAAACCCTGGACAACCAACAAAATAACAACAACAACCACAACAACCTCAGCCAACCCATCAGATGTATTACCCTTATATAACGACATTAACTTGGTTTAAATCTTACAGAATTTATTATTACAACTTTGCTTATCGTACAACCACTAATTTATACACAAAATCTCTGTCCAACTTCAAACAACAAACACAATAAAATATAATAAAATAGCCGTAACACTCTTGATCCTCTCATTACACCACCTCTTACAACATAACACTAATGTCAAGGTAAAAATAAAAACCATAGCCACGAACACCCAAAACCTAAAATAATGAACCCTACAAAATAATATGAATACGAGACAAGCCCAAAACGACATCAAAGTCGAAACACACAAAGAATACACCGAACACCCATGCCATTGCACACGGAGATAGAAAAAAAAGCAATGAGTGGTAAAAAAAAAACAGCGAAGCGTCATTCACACTACTAAAAATACCGAATAAAAAAGCATATTAGATTTTTATTAGCGGCGGGAGATAGAAAATCGGACTCAAAACACAAACAAAACCAAGTTAGGACAAAGGACATGACCCGAGACACTCACACCCGTTTACTTATCGAGCCACTGACCAAGAAAAAATAATCACACTGCTGAATCGTCAGCAGATCGAAAAACACACTCAACATAAATTAATGCACAGCATCACATTAATAGAATATGACAGTATTAAAAAGCCATACTAAACATAATACTCGAGTGTATCGACACAAAAAATGAAGAAAAAGTAATTAAAAAAATTCAAATTACACATTTAAATTATTTAAATTTTAATAACTAAAAAAAGATTTAAAAAAAAACTATCAAGAAATATTTTATTGTCAAAAGTAAAAGTATCACCCATAAAAGAGCAAATTATATATGCAGCTACACACTATAATTCTATAAAAAATAAAAAGAAAAAACATTTTTTAAAAAAATTATAAAAAAACATTTTCATAAGAAAATTAAAGATTAAAATAGTGAATAATAAACTAAAAACTATTAGTACTTAACTAAAAACAAATATAAATAACAAAACAAAACAAAAACAAATAACAATAACTAAAAACAACAAAATGTAAGAAGTGAGAAAAAAAATACTATACACTATTTTTCAATCAAATGAGCGGAAGTATGAAAGTTTTTATCTTTAAATTTATTTTACTACTATATCTTTAATCATTTAAATTATATCATAAGAGTGAGAAAAAACACACTTGAAAAAGAAAAAGACAACATTAAAACAAAAAAAAAAAAAACCCGAACAAAACCTAAACACTAAAGACCCGAACAACCGACGACGGAAAGAAAACCCACAGAACACACCACGACACCGATAGAGATCAAACCCAAACAAAATATCCTCAAAAAAAAACAGACAACCCACAAAGAAACCGAAGACAGAAAAAAAGAACAAAAAACAAGAATACCGAACCCACAGACGCAACACCCCAACACATTAATAAACCCGCTGCCAAACTAAAACTATTAAAAATAAACAAAGAAAACTTCATATTAACTTGAATAATTAGAACAATTAGAAGAATAATAACGAGTTTCCACAACACAAAAAAAAGTATTACCAATCGCTCCCACAACCACACTATCCCCAAAAACTAATAACCAATAATTAATACAAATAACATAATACTAATACAATTTTTCTCCAAAACCCAATCTTCCCAACAAAAAAAAAAATATTAACAACATCAAAAGAAAAGAAAAAAGCAGTGATTTTAAAGAAATATGACCAAAAATGTAAAAGAAAAAAATAAAAACACGTTTACATTTGGGATCCCATAGTCTTTAATCCCGGATTTGAATTTTTTGCCCAAAATGATAGAATCAATACAGAAACATCCGGATAGACGCAAATATAGAAAATCACCAAGCCGTATAGCTTTCACGGGAACTTAGAGTAGCCAGATAGACCCTGCACCACCGTATCGGGAAAAATTCGTCCAGTGTCAAAAGCCTAAGCGGCTTCTCATGAGAAACAGACCGCCTTGCACCAAGCGGTGAGCCACAAGCCATACTCACCGGTCAACAAAAGAACCCCACCAGCCATAATCCTACTCACTTATTATTCGCTGACAAACCCTTTCCATCACCTCCAGAACGACCTAACATGCCGACAAATCATCACAATATACTCTCACAGATATCAGAAAACGACATCTCACGATATATACTGATCAATCCACAATTTAAAATTATCTTCGAAAATATCATCAAAAACCCGAGCAGGATAATCGCGAAAAAAACACAACAACAGATATTTTCAAACAAACACGCCCACTAAATAAATCTGCATTAAAATAACCGACCTAAATCATTCATAAAACTTCCACCATGACAACCATCTCACAATACTTTCATTTATTCTCTCTCGTTTACCCTATTCTTCACACCACATAAAACCGAAAAAAGCTTGCTACCCCAGTGTAAGACCAACACATTTGCATCCCGCTTTTCACAATTTTACGATGCACACTAAAAAGATATGTCACATTAAAAGACTGAACACATTGAACTTAGATTATAAATACTTCGATTTTACAGAACAATAGTCTCACTCACTATAATACAAAAAACACAGGTAAAACAACATGCAAACAATAGGCAAAGTTAAGGGCACTATTAACACTTGTGGCCATAGACATTCACTACACGAAGTTTAAATTGCGAACCAGCCCACATACTTACCATATAGGCATTTCACTAACCGAAGCTAGATTTAAAAGCTAACGCCATTAGTTCTAATTAAAAAAAACAAAAATAAACACAATTAAAAACAACGAAAAAGAATATAAACAGCAAAATAAGATTTCAATCATACCATCAAATTATTATACCTGCATCAGCATATTTCATTCTTCAAGCATGCTACACACAAACACATATCATAAATATAAACTTTCACACTGAGGACTGTCTCACTACAACACCTATAAAACACTAAACTACTTAATCATAACGTATTAACTTTCAAAACTCCATACATTCACTTATTACACAGCACACATGAGCAAAATCTCTTCTACCAATGCATCTCACCAACTGCTTCAGGATTCGCTACACACACAAACCACACATACATACCTACTAATTAATAATAAGTGTGAAGGGCACCCTCCACTCATGTCCATCATTCTAACAGTAACGAACTGCTTTTACGCCACCTTATTTATTCTTTATTCTAAATACGACAACAAGTCTATAGCTACAACAAAGATAAATGAATAAACCAAGGAGACATAACACAACTCCTGTCTCACTCTGCTATATACTTAAACAATCACTTTTAGATAACCATTTATTATTAACAACGACGAGCTCACTATCGTACCATAACATAACTGTTTGGTTCCATTCCAAGAAGCCTATCACACAACACATATATACACTAAAACACCTATAGCATAATTGAACACTTCCACTTAAATTACTAATCACTATGCATAACCCCTAAGTTACTTGCAGACAATCCATAAAAAAAACTAAAATTAAACAATTTATTCCTATGCCTCTCAAGTCATATTTTTCCTCTATAATCAATTTGCTTAATTGATAAAAGATATTTAGAATTACCACAAACATTCACTCATACTACTATTATAATCCTAAACGCACGTTGGTTACATTACACAACACAATACAGTACCTTCATGAACGTACACTCTGCGACACTCTTTACGAACCAAACAGAAAAGAAAACAATAAAAAAACATATGATAATACCTTACAAATAACAATCCATATTCAATACTTGCATCTGAATTTAAACCTAAAGAAACAAATTCATATACGAGCCCCGAACAACATATTTAAAACTGGTTATACGATCATGTAACGCTTCAGAATAAAAAAGAAACTTAACATAACTCCAAGACTCTCAACTCCAATTCCCATAAACGACATCAAATTTACCTCAAATAACACGACTATTTATTAACAAGACAAAAACGGAACATCCAAAATAGACACACCATAATCCAAAGAAGAATAACTTCATATGTACGCAAATCAATTCACATGCATACATTGCCACCATACCTCTGCTTCCGATCATCCTCTCACACAGCTGTAACTTCATCCCTATAGTACCATACCAGATTTACCCACTCCTCTCCGACAAAACCTATTCTAACCTAACAAACCGCAAACACAACCAATGAAAAAAACATCACTCTGATCCCTCCACTTTTGCTATACCAGGTACAAATACCTCAACCAAAGAATAGTAACCTCAGTTCCTGATCGCTTGTACCTAATCACAAACGCAAACACACACAGTCACTCTCAAATCACCCATCAACACTCTAGCTCCAGAAATGAAACCAACGACAGCAAAACACTCACTTCTATAGAAACAGATATATAGAAAGTGTATATTCAACCACACTAGACTACTCTACACATCCATTTATCACATTACAAGTAAAATATAACCCATCACTATACATATATTACTAAGACAGAAGTTCAAACAAAGAACCAACTTTAAATTCTTAAATTCTCTAAAACCCCTTTTCGCTGATATCTACATTCCAGAAGAGCTTTCAATTATTCCCTTATAACAAATATGTACTGTCCGCCATTCATCCTCCTTCAATAAACATGTTCATTTACCTCTTCTTTTCTCATTCGTAAACCTTTACTTTTATAAGCTATAATAATAATTTTTTTTACGCTCCTTATATAATGAATCCAAGCATCGTTTCTTATTGAAACTTCATCAATTTGCTTATTTAGTACATATAGAATTATCAAACATAAGAAGCTTATCTTTATTTTACTTTTATAACGACTGTTATCCATCACGCAGCTCTTCATGTCACAACCACTATACACAATGTTATCAATCTTACATTACCTAGCAGTTTAGAGCACCCAACATACTTCTTTTGCAACTGTGGCAACATTGCTTACTTCCATATTGACTATCCAGATTTATTCAGTAGATTTCAACTTGTTTACAACAAGATAATTCAAACTAGATTTAACTTATGCGAGCGTCTCTTATAGCAAAACTTAATCCTTATTAACAAAAAATTGATTCACTATAAAACTTCTTCAAAATTTGTTAGTATATAAAACCCACTTCGCTCACGTAATTAGTAATATACTTAACACAAACACAACAGTCCACACTCACCTATAATTACATAGATACAACAGTAAGAAATGAAATATAAACCGATAATATACCATTCCTACAACCCTCACATCGATTTTAAGACATCCTATACATAACTATCAATCAATTTGTCTTCACTCACACATAAACAAATAAAATAGATAATTTTTTCCAACTTACGCAAATACCATCTACAAACCTAAACCAAACTCTAAGTATAATAAAATAAGCTATATGGATACTCTTAGTGTTTAAAGAAAGTATTAACTTACACACATACCCTCTCTCCTCCAAGAAATCAATCACCTTCCTACAACCACAGTTAATCATATATGTCAAATCCATAGAACGACAGAATAGAAGAAAGATCGAAAAATCAATAACTAAATCAATAAACACACACTGATTCTCATCCCCTCATCCTCCATCAGAAATTTCATCTAAGGATTTAGTAAAAAAATAATAATAGGGTTACTGATATAAATGGCCTCCGAAAAAAAAACCTTGTTAGCACTAATATAAATAACTAATAAATAAAAAAATATATATACTATATATAATATAATATATATATAAAAAATAATATATCAATGCAAAAATATATATATAAAATAATATATTATAATATATATTAAATAATATAAATAATACTATATATAATATAATAAACAATAATAATATAATTATAGGCCTATAAGGTTGACCAGGCCCGCATCTTTAGGAGGGGTGATTCGATTCCACTCTAAATAAAATATAAAAATATAAAAAAAAAAAAAAATTTTTACAGCTCCTTGCTAGATTAATTTCTGCCACCTGTTAATAACGTACAAAAAGAAATCTAATATTATTTTAAAAATATCTAACTTTATTCCAATAAGAGATTTAAAGAAAAAATGCTAATAAACTAAATTACAAACTCTATTAATAGAAATAGATTAGACCAAAATTAGAGGTAAGAGACATTTCGCCTAATAAAGAATTCACTTTTTAGAAAAATTGAATGATATTTCTTTTTAACATATCGTTGACGTAATCCCGGTGAATAACTGTTTAATCTCGAATTATTAAATTTATATTATTTAACAGTGAAATACACTCGAGTATGTAGCTTTAAACTGCTAAAGATAAATTATAATTTGAATCCAAAGCAGATAATTAGTGTACAAAAAAAAACGTGAGCCATTAAACATCGGGCGTCGCAGAATCCACACGGGCGTATAAATGGGTTAGAGGTATCGACCACCGGCACGCGCTGGAAGAATTGATGTTTTGAGTAATTGCGTATCTCATTGACAAATGAACAATTTGTGTAACTCTATGCATAAACTTAACTCTTAAACGTGCTAAACTAACAAAAAAAAAGTATTTAATATAATAATTAGAAAATCGTTTAAAAAAAATCGCAAATTTATATAAAATAAAAACACAAAAAAGAACAAGTGCCGTAAAAAAAAAAAGAGATTGTAAAAAAAATTAATTATATCGGAGATTGGAAGGAAGTGTATTTATCGGAAACCACCTAATTATTAATATCCGTTATATTTTAATTTAACATTATAATGTAACATTTTATTTAACTATATAATCTAAGAATATTAATTAATACTGAATAAAATAAAAAGTTAATCTATAAATATAAAATATAAAGTAAAAAAAATTAAATAAATTAATAAAATTGAAAATTTAATATACGTAGACCTACACAAACCACGAAAAATAGTTAACAGATGGAAATACCAGCTGAAAGATACACACGACACCAGTCAAAGCGGCCAGTCGAGTACACTGTCTTCACGCCGCGCATGGATACAAAGGCTAAATGCGCGTATATTCA